>VYZS01021464.1:0-35980 GCA_013400695.1 Neodrepanis coruscans
AGTTGTTACCTGGGAGAAGAGCCTCATCCCTACCTGGGTACAACCTCTCAGGAAATTTTAGAGGGTTAAGGTGTCCCCTGAGCCTCCTCTGCAGACCATGAGTTACCCCCCTGAGAGCAGGAAGGGGAGAAGTGACGTACCTGTGAGCCAGGTGCTGTTTCTCCTCCGAGGAAACACTGTCAGGAGTTGAGCAGGTAACCAGAAATGTGTGTTTTTCTTAACCTGGGGCTGGGCAATGTGACTCAGAACAACATTTCTGCTTCATTGCTGCTGCTGGGAGCATCTCTTCTTCACACACCTCCTTCACCTCCCTCCTCACAGCTGTTGGGATGTACTTCTGGTCCCAATGGCAAATGAAGAGTTAGGAGAGGAGCTCTTACCTGTGGACACAGAAGGAATTTCAGTCATTAATAGTTGAGGCTCTTTGTGGAAGAAAAGCAGTGACTGTTCTTCAGATACGGTTATGGCCAGAAGATATCAGTCAAAAATTATAAATACTTCCAACCTAAAACTAACCCCTCAATTTTATGAGCTAGAATTGGAGCCTAGTCAGCAAGCTATAATTTAACATTGTGATGTAATTGCTGTGAAATACAGTTTTTTAATCAATGGGATAGCAAGATATGGATAATTTGTGTTCTGACTGGCAGTGCAGCAGTCCTGCTGCTCCATGATGAGCTGCTCCAGAAATATGTTTAAAAAAATGTAAATGCCTGTCTGATAAGAAATCCTGAGTATGGAAAGTTTTACTTGAAAGCAAGTCAACACACCAGAGGACAGAAGAAATGCATGTGTATGAGAAGCAGCAGCATTCTTTTTCTGATGGGATGCATCCAATTAGGGAAACAAAGCAGCACAAAGGATGTCTCTGACTTGGGAGTGGGATCTGTCCTTGTGCCAGGCTCTGTCCTTGCCCAGCTGGTCACAGGATAAGGGCCAAACATGATAGGAGCCAGTGTGAGACACATTCATGGGTAGGTGTCTGAGGCAGGTGCTCTTCTAAATGCTGTGAGGGTCAGCAGGACAATGCACACCTGGAGATCTTGGAATGCAGGTCCTGTAAGTAGAGAAATGCTGTGACTATTTTACTGTGTTGCTGTCTGCACTGATTTGCCATCCAAGTTGTGTGTGGAAAGAGGGGTTTGTTGTGCACACAAAGAGGAAAAGGAATGCTTTTTGTGTCTCCAGATTCCACGCCAGTAAAGAGTCAATCTCAGGATTTTAATGAGATGAGCAGTACATGGAAGTAGCACTGAAGACATTCTCCTCCTCTCTTGGCAGGCAACCTTGGTTTTATGGCTGGGGCTTTAATCTTCCACGAGGCCCAGCACTATTAGAGAAATGGAACCTTATTCCAGATGGGATAGATATTCTTATAACACACGGACCACCTCTCGGTAAGAAAATGCCAGTGCTCTTAGCTGTGTGTTTCAGGGCGTTATTCATAACTGATGGCTCTCCTTAGGCACAGAGTGCAAGCATGACTTCCAAAACTCCAAAGTAACATGAATACTGATTTCAGCAGCACCAGGACTGCAGCTCATGATTCCCTGTGACACCTGTGCTCAGTGGCAGGGAATTAAATAATGGCTTAAAAAATAAAACCTTAACACATAAAGCCTTAATGAGCTTTCTAAATAAGCAGGGTCTAGGGTTTTTTGTGCATCTGCCACTGGTGAAATGATTACATTGAAAGCATGGAGCCTGCTTGAAGAGAAATGCAGGATTAGGATCTTATTTTTTATTCTTCCCCCCCAGTCTGTTTTTATCTCATGTGCTGACTGGGTGCCTCTCCTGCCTCACAAACCCAAATGCTGCCATTGTTTGCCTGTCCTTTGGACAGCTGAATTCTTACCTGCAGGACAATCTGGCAACATGAACAGATCAAAAAGAAATTACATGTGTGTTTTCCAAATATTAATATAGGTGACATAAAATCCATAAATGATTTCTGGTATTCCTGGAAAATTGTGAAATTGCTATAGAAATAATATAATCACATAAACTTGCCCAGATTCAGTAAAGGCTTAAGGCTGTTTTTCAATGTGTTTTACATACAGAAATCTATATTTAATGTGACTGTGTGCTTAACTCTCATTAATTTAATAAATGGACATGAACATGGAGCGTGTACTTAAGTGTTCTGTGAGTCTTGCTGTGCTTTGTGTGAAGCAGTTGATTCCTTTAAACCTTTAGATTCCCCAATTTCCTGAAGCTAAAACCCTCTTGTCTTCCACCCTTTCTTCTCTTTCAGAGCTTGGAGGAGAAAATATCTTAAGGGTTTGTGTTTTGTTTTCTTTAGAAAGCCATGTTTGCATTCCACTGCTCACTAATCCTGGGGGAAAGTGCTTCTTTGTGAGTGGAGTTTCTCACAGCAGGGGAGGGGGGTGTTTTGATACTTCACCTAAGTGGAGTCTCATGCCATGGGCTGATTTTAATATCAACCTGTGGATGTCAGCAATTAACTGTTTAGACCCTGAGATAGCAGCTCCAAGGAGCTTTTTCAGCGCTTACAAACCCAAAAAACTTAAAAATCCAACCTTCAGCTGATCCAAAGGTTCACTTGAAACCCAGTGCTGGAAAGTGGAGAGAGCAGTTTGCACCACTTTGATAATTTAGCCAGCAGGCCCCTCCAGTAGCCTCTGGGCTCAGCAGAGGGAGGGGAATTCCAAAGAGCACTGCAGAGCTGGCACTCAGCAGACAGACTTTACTAATCAATATAATCATTGAAGAGCAATTGAATAATTGTAGCAATTCTGAGGGAGAGCCGCCCATCTCCACTGGTTGCAGTGGAATAATGTGAATTCCCCACATCTCCAAGTCTCAGTGTTTGTTCTCTTTCTTGTGAGTTCTCCAAGAATTTTCTTATTTTTCAAGGTTCTTTGTCTCTCCTATTGCTGCATTAATGGCTGGCTGAGGGATCAGCTGCTGGTCTCCCTGACACCCACGGCAACAAACATCTGACACTTCCAAGGAAATCAGAGCTCTGTCTCACTTAGGGAACCTCCTGAGCTGTGTCCACACACGTTTGGGGAGTGAGGATCCTCCCTGGCCCTCCCAGCCAGTTATTTTGACCAGAGGGCTGATTGCTGTTGGTCTGATCTTGGACAGCATCTCTAGAGCTGTTCCTGATGATCATGAAAAGCAATCAGTCCTCTTGCAAATGCCCAGTTTTTTCTCCAGCATGGCTGCCCAAGTTCTGGCCATCATCCGTTTCTGTGCTGCTCTCTCGTTCCCCCACTTCAGAAGAGTGTGAATCCTCCTAAACTGATACATTATTACATAAATTAGATTGTGTGATTTAGGTGCAGAAGCACCTTTAAGAGTTAATGGACTTTGTTTCTCAGCCGTGTAACAAAAAGCCAAGTGATTTCTCTCTTCTGTTTTAGAGTAGTTCACACAGGATGAGAAAACAAAGATTAAAACAGCTATTACTGACCATTTTATTAGGAACCTGTTAATTATTAATAAAGATATGCCATATATTTCATAGCTTATGAAATACAGTATTTATGATTATGGCATCAGAGCTAATGCTCATTTCCATATCAGCATAATTTTTTACTTTTATGTATATTATAACTTTTAAACTGTGTCCCCTGGTTCCTGAAGATCTGCATTTATGATTCTTTTATTTCTCTCCCCAAAGTTGGCTTTTCTTTTCTTTGTTATTAATTTAATCTCACCTTTAAGTCTTCATTTGCAGCTGTCTGCTTGATTGTCTGTGACAGAGATTTATACTTTCCTGACAGCTGCAGAAACCTGTTTCAAGTAACCAAACATTAAAAAACCCCTAAGATGAACTCTAATTGTTAGCTAGGTGTAATCAATTATTCTTAGTTTGTGTAGTCAGGTGTACATAATAAGCTGCAAACATATGGGGAGGCTTCAGAAGGGTGATAATGCATGTAAACAAAAACATGTTCAACATAAATAATGCTTAATTTAATGGAGAAGTTAATTTTATGGATTTTTGTTTGTGAAGTTTTTGAAGTGGAAACACTTTTGGCTTTGTGTTCGCCACAGACATTTTGACAATTAACTGTTTCAAATCACTGAAGTAACAAAACCTGTGGTTTTATTTGGGAAAAAAAAAAGAAAAAAAAGCAAAAGCATGAGTGGATTCCAGAAGAATTGCTGGCTGCACTTTGACATCTTTAATACTTAGTATTTCCTGCAGTGAATTCTGACCTGCATTTGATGCTGTGATGGTGAAGTCAGCAGAACATTTGTCTGCTCTGGCTGTAATTCAGAGGGGCTTTCTCTCTGTACATCCCTCCCCACAGGTCCCAAGCAGAGGGATGTCCATGTCTGGATGATTTAGGAGTCTCTTCCTCTTTTTGGCACTTAGGGTGTTGCATTCCCAGCTTATTTCCAAAGACTGGACTTAACCTCTCTGAGTAACTCTGACACAAGGGCAATCCTGGCAGTTTTCCTGTGAGCCCAGGTTTCAAGCACTGGCAGCTAAAGGGATATTCCTCAATGTGGGAACCTCCCCTGAAGCTTCAGCAAATCTGAGAGCTTGTCCAAGAGCTTGAATACACCAGTGCTGGCCTGTGAAGGCAGCTGGTGGCTGCTTAGCCATGCTTGAGTGGACATCCAAAGGAAACCTCTGCAAACAGGTCCAGCCTCT
The DNA here is from genome assembly GCA_013400695.1 of Neodrepanis coruscans. Taxonomy (NCBI): domain Eukaryota; kingdom Metazoa; phylum Chordata; class Aves; order Passeriformes; family Philepittidae; genus Neodrepanis; species Neodrepanis coruscans. The sequence continues at coordinate 4,634 of VYZS01021464.1, forward strand.
GTAACCCCCTGCTAAAGGCACAATGTGTTCCCATTACTGCAGCAATCCAGGAGACACAAAGCTATATGACAGGCACTCGGGGAACAACAGAATAAAACCAGCAAGATTTTATCTTCTAGATTTTCCAAATTTGAGCCTGATGACAGGGGCAGAGCAATTGAAAGGAAGCAGATTGGTTATTGCAAAGCCTCTAATACAGCAACATCCTTCTTACACTATGACTTTGAAGGAAACATGAGGCCTCAGTTGACAGCAAACATCCCCCTGCAATATTCTTAGACAAAGAGGCAAGTTGGTGTAACATTTTTGTCCATGTTCTTAAGAAATACCCATTTTCACACACTCTTTTTGCAAGGAAATATAGCATTTAAACACATCTACTGTAAAAAGCACAAGTTTCTCTTCCTACCCCTGAATTTAGGCATAAATTAGGCTTGCTGTGTCAGGAAGTGGTTAAAGTAATTTTACTTGAGGATGTTATTTTTGGGGCTTGCAGTAGGTTCCTCCCCTCAGCTCCACTACTGTATTACTCCATGTGATAACAATACAGTTTTATTGTGGGCCTCACAGATTCCATTACATCAGTTAAAAGTGTTCAATTTTTAAAAAGTAGATCCCAGGACTAGATTTAAATGGCTAAGTGTTCATTCAGGTCCTGTAGAGACTCACCTGGGCTCTCTGCTCTTTACACCTCACTCTTGTCAAGGAAGAAAAATGGGTAAAGCACTGGGTTTTCCCATAAACAGCAGTGCAAAAAAATGCTGTGATTTTTTTTTATTGCTTAAAAAACTGGGAAGAATTATCATGGTCTATTTTATCCAGATGAACTTTATGGTTTTCCCAGAGCGTTTTTCCTTCCTTCTCTTCTACTCAGCCAAGGCAGACACGGTTTTTTCCATGTCAGTTCTGTGGCTGCTTGTGAAAAGCCATGAGACCTCAGAAATGCTGGGTAGCAGCACAAGTGCACATCACCTGTCTTCTTTTACAGCTTTGCTTTCTTTTCCCAAGGTTTTCTAGACTGGGTTCCTAAGAAAATGCAACGGGTAGGATGTGTTGAGCTGCTGAACACAGTCCAGAGACGGATACAGCCGAGGCTTCATGTTTTTGGACACATCCATGAAGGTCAGAACACATTTCTTTATGGTTTTGGAAACCACAAACACAGGAGGTTGAAGTAGCACTGTCAGACTTGAATGTTTGAACTGAAGCACTTCTAGAATTCAGATACATATTTAGCTGTGTAAAGAGAGATGAAATTGGTTGATACCCACATTTCAATATTTGTGCTTCAGCTTCTTTTTCAGTCTCTACATCTATAAAACAGGGTGATGCTTCCTTCACAGGGAAGATTAGTTTGAATTTTAAAATAGGAACACAGGTCCAGTAGTTACGGAAAGTGACTAAATATTTGGATTGATGGATTGTATTTTCCTCAGCTGAATCTGTGAGTTAAGATAATTCATGGAAGCTCTGTCTGTCTCAGTTTCTGTGCTGGTAAAATGGGTAGGAGTGCTTCAAGGGGTGCTTCTAAGGCTTAATCTTCACCATGTGTCTCATCTGTGGTGACCTGTTAATGCCAATTAATGTCCAAAGTGCTGTTAATCACAGAGTAAACAAATATCTGCTGGAGCAGCCTTTGATATTCCAACCAGCAGAGCTGGTGAATACAGTTCAAACTCATTATTATTTCAGAAATTGTAAGCCAAGTGGGTTGCAGGGGATATAAGCAAACAGCAAGCCATGAAGCTTCAGGCAAGTAAACAAAATCACATCTGCTAAAGCCAGGCCCAACTTTGGCTCTCAAGGGGAGAGAATGGCACCTCCCTGGAATGGTAAATCTGGTGAATTAATGGGGTTGGCACAGTAGGTATCAAAGCACAGAAACAAGGTTCTCTTCTTGTTAACTCTCCTAATTTATAGAAAACGAGTGGGGAGCTGCATATCCTGTTTTGCAGTGGGATGCTGAGTCTCTGCAGAGGAGAATTCCCATTGCAGGCAGCCTGTGCTGCACTTTGTAGAGAGAATTCCTGATCTGAACAGATGAGTTCTTTCTCTGAGTGAGCACAGCTACATCTGCAGCAATCATTTGCTGAACATCTGGGGGGAAGGGATGCTTAGAAGAGATGTCCCTTCCTATCCCTCCTCTGCACTGCTGGGTCTGCCAAAAAATACGTTTCCACATGGGCTTGCTGCTGATCCACCCATGGAAGGGACAAGCAGCATGGCAGGGCCTCTGGATAAAATCCTGGGTTTCCTATTCCATCCAAGTTCCTGTCTGAGGTCACGGCAGAGGGAACTCTGCTGGCAGTAGGACAGGAGAGAAGGCTGTAGCATCAGGAATCTTCCAGCAAATGTCTCTAGCCAAGGAAACACAAAGTCCCAGCAGCAATGCTGAGTGTCCTCAGTGCATTTTGTGTCTCACACAGAAAAAGAAATGTCTGTGACAGGAACCTGACAGTTTTCTTCCCTCCCTAGTCCCTAATTATAGTGTGGTTTTTCCATGGGGAGTCCAGGAGGCCCTGTGTTATTCAGGGAATTTTAAGGAACAGAAAAAAAAAGAAAAAAAGAAAGGAATTTGGCTACTTTCTCTTTGCAAATTATTCAACTTCCAATGCTTCTGTAATACACAGAATTGCACTCAGAAAAACCACAGGCATGAATAGCTGGAACTTTGTGTATGAGGCAACAAATGCATTTCACTATTAACTTCATTAATGGTGAGATTGAGTCTTAGTATGAAGGCTTTCTATCAGGTGACTTCCCCAAAATCATGTATTTCAGATTGTGAATCCACTTCTCCATCTTGATCACAATATCCCAATGGAAGTCTCCAACATGAAGCTTTTAGTCTTACTGTAAATCAAGCCTATGTTTTCTCCTGGTCCTTTACTGAAAGATATTGACAATGGGGAGTGTGTCTGTTTTTGCAGAACCCCAGCACTTCTTCACTTTCTGGACCAGCACTTCACTGTATTTCTGCAGGCATTAGAGCTGGAAGTTTGATTTTCTGCAGATTCAGCTCTGGAATTGTTTGACTTGGATGTCAAGCCAGGCATGAGCTGTAGCTGCAGGTTTTTCCCCACTGGTGAGACACACAGATGGGTGTTTTCCCCTGTGGAAACATTATGGTGCCTTAGGGTGTGAATTCACCCTGCCTGGTAGAGAATGCATTAATAAAGACATTTTTTCTCTGCCTGGGAAGGCAGTTTTGCTGTTTTTCCATCAGATTTGGTGAGAACCAACTCCAAACACATAGGAAGAAGAGGTGAATAATGAAAAAAAGAAAGAAAGTAATACTGAATAATGAGAGTAACCAGAGTTTTTCTTCCTTTGTAGGTTATGGTGTCATGGCTGATGGAACTACTACCTATGTGAACGCATCTGTGTGCACTGTGAATTACCAGCCCCTGAATCCACCTATAGTTATTGACTTACCTACTCCAAGGAACACATGATTATAATGAGGATTTAAAGTTGTACCCAACACATTAGCAACTTTATATTGCTGCCTGAGAATCCCAATAGGGAACCATTCAACAAAAAAAAGCAAAATCCTTCTTTTTTTTCCCTGCTAGCTCTTCACAGATAAATTTTGAGTAACAAAAGTGGATGAGGAACAAAGACACTTTGGTGCCAGAAGCAGATTAAGGACTAGCATTTCACCATTACAATATTTGTGAACACAGAGAAGTGAATGCATTCCACATATATATATATATATATACATACACATATATATATATCTAGTAGGGGCTTTTGTATATACCATATATTGGACTTATTAAAAGAACAATGTCTTTCAAAGGAGTGTTTCTTTAAGAAAGTTTGCAGTTTAAACTTAAGTGTTTAGACTAGGATGTCCTCATTTCAGATGTTTCCCAGTGAGCTCTTGGTAAAAGAAAAATGATGGAAAAGGTGTTTTCCCTTAATTAACATGGCAAATGACCAGTCACAGGAGGAAAGCTGTTACTCCAAGTCCTCCAGGTCTGAGTCTTTGCATCTATTCAAACCCGATGCCATAGAGGCCCTAATTCACTGTACTGAGATGAAGTTTTACTACATCTGGCATTACAGATGGTAAGGGAAATGGTGCATATTGCCAGCATGCTGTAAACAGCTCAACATTCAAGGAGGGAGACTGTGTGAAGTGCAGGATAAACTCAGGAATTTGTAACCTGGCCTCGCCTGTAAAAAAAAAGGGTGACATTTCCCTTAAAAAAAAAAAAAGAGGAAAAAAATATAATTGTTTTCACATGGTAAAGCTATATGTGATTGTATTTAAAAAAAAAAGAGAAAAAAAAGATTTGAAAAAACCACAAAAAGCCCACCCAATGGTCAGTAATGGTATTTTAAACAACCCACTGGGACCACTGGTTTAAAAGCTGTTAATGGGACATGCAGCCAATGCTGAGATTACTGGTTTGGATTTGGCCCTGGTCAGGAGTGGTTAAATGTCACTGTGGTCATTTTGCCCTTGGGGAACATTCCAGGGGAAGGCACCAGCCTGTATTTTGGGGATTCCCTTCTGGGGAGCTGTGAGTCCACACTGCTGGGCACAGAGCAGAGGTCACCTCACCTGTGGTGCTGTTTGTTCTCTGCTGAGAGGAGCTCAGGCCAGGCTGAAATCCATGTGTTGTGTTGGGAATTCCAGCAGGCACAGCAAGGTATGTGTCAGGAGCTGGTTGGGGTGGCCCAGTGCTGCTCTCCTGCAGAGGTGTTGGGGCTGCTGGGATTTCACTTCTGTCCTGGGCAGAAGTTTAAGAGTTGATTACAAACCCATAAAAAAAATAAATAAAAGTGCTTCAGAGATGCCCTGCAAGACATGGATTTCTGCTTTGGACTAACAGACATCTCCTTTTGCCTGGATGGAGGTAACTGTGAGGTAACGGATGTAAATGTGAGCTTCACGTGGCAGCTGCATGTACATAACACACAGGCACAACTCAAGGTACCTGTGTTGCCAAACCAGGCTCTGCCAGCTTCAACTCTGGGAAAAGAGGGCAGAAACACTGCTTTTTGCTGGTTTCCCATGGGAAGCAGCTCTTCCATCAGCTGCTGGGAGCTGAGGTATTGGAGCCCAGTAACTAACTCGTGTTGTGGGACCCACAAGAAGCCACCAGATCCCCAGAAAATTACAGGTCCCAAGTCTGTCATTCTTTGTAATCTGTTGGGTGGCCTTGTGTCCAAATTAATGTGCTGCTTTTTGCTGAAAATGAAACCCCAAACACTCAGTTTTTGGGTGAGTGGTTCACAACAGCATGAGCAGTGTGCCATGGATTCAGACGGGGCCACTTTTGTCAAAGCTACTGGTGTAGAAATTGCAGGATCAACTCCTAAATCAGCAAGAACTGAAATTCATAGTTGAGTATGAACTCCTGCTGTCATTGGGAAGATGAACAATAGCATGTAGTTAGAATAAAAGTGTCTTAGCTAGTCACAATTCAAGCAGTTTGCAACAAATGTGGCAGGAAATTGGCTGTATGTTAAAGTCTGAAATGTTTACATTTGCTCACAGCACTTAAGAGACTAAAATGTTAAAAGTGGGGGAAAGAGGTCCTTTTATTGGCCTCAGCAAAATTTCTATGTCAACCATAAAGTATTCTCTTAAAAATAATTTTTCCTAAGGTATCTTCCAAATACTGTGTATTTTTATGTGGAAAGGATATGAAAGCAGCTGTTACTTCAAAATATCATTTAAAGTACTTGAGGTATGAAAGCTTAAAGATTATTTAATCATTTTGGCATAACTTGAATGTTGTTGTAATTTTTGGTCAAGCATGTAAGACAAATAAAGTCTTAAAAAAACAAAAAAACAAAACCACACAACAAAAAATAAGGCCTCTTAATATCCAGCTCCATGTCGGGCAGACTGTCGTGTTCTCCAGGGGTTGGAGCCAGGCTAGGGGATATTCAAGGTGTCACTCCAGGGGGGCTGGGGATGATGGGCATGGGGTATCCTGCTCTGCTGTTTCCAGCCACATCTCCTGAGTTCCAAGCTGGGTTTGCAGAGAGAGGGGAAAACATCACCCCCTACCTGTGTTTTGGTGAGGGGGTGCTGCAGCAGGGGGTGCAGAGGGCAGGAGCTGGGTGCCATCCTTTGGGTGTGGATGGCAGCAGCGGGGAGGATGGTTTGTGCTGAGTTGAGTGGAAGGACACAAACCTCCCAGAGAGGGAGATTAGGGCAAGGTTTGTTATTTTAACTTTGTGGGCACAGAAAGGCCCGAGCTGCTGATCTACCTCAGGATGTGAAAAGAAAGGTTTCCACAAAGATGGTTTTCACAGAATATGCTGAGTTGGAAAGGACCCACGTGGATCATCGAGTCCCAGCTCTGAAGAGAATGGCCCATACAGGCACTGAACCCACAGCCTTGGCATGATTTACCACCAAGTTTTAATCAATCAAGCTGATCCGAGGTTCTGCAGCTGTCAGCTCTATTTAAATTCCAGGATGCTCTCCCAAGTCACTCCCTGCCCCGGGTCCCCCCTTGCTGACCTTCCCTGAGCTGTTTCCAGGTAGCACAGCTCCCAGAGGAAGGTGTGCTGGTGTGTATCACTAACACTCTTCCCATCACCAGGCAGAACTGTCACTGAGATTAATTTTGGTTCATTTCAGCAATGAATAGGGGAGGTATCACTGCACATCAATGAAAGGAAAAAAAAAAAGACAAGATTATTTTTGCCTCCCTCAGTCACATATGGCTGAGTATGTGAAATGTTCCTTGGCTAGAAGGAAGGAGCAGGCTGGGTGGGACTCAGCACTCACCCAGGGCAGCTGCACCCCAGCCTGGGGCACCAGCTTTGGGCTTTCAGATGGTGCTGCTTGGTAGCCCCTGAGGCCAGAGCTCCAATGAGGTCACTGCAGCAGGGTGGGCTGGCTGATCCACCAGGGAGGTGCCTGCAGGCAGGAAGGATGAAAAACCTTCTCTTAGGTGATACCTGGGGACAGAGCAGGTGGGAAAGTGCTCTGGGCTTGCTGCAGGAGGAAGCCAGAGAAGAGAAGTACTTTGTCTTCTCCAATCACCAATTGCTGCCAATAGTCAGTGTAAATGCTTCAGAGGAAGGAGGAACAAGACACCCTTTGGAAGGCAATTTTTGGAATAATCTGCCTGTGGGGAACTTTGCCCCCCTCCCATTTATTGCTGTTGTATGAGAATTTCTCTCTTAAGCACCCAGATTATTGCTCACTGCTCATATAACTCACATAGGGTGAGTACAACTGCAAATGGGCTTTCCTTTCAGGTACATTCCTGTCCCTTCTTTGCAAATCTCTCTGCATCTGCATTTTAGTGGTATGTTGGAGCAGTTTTGTCCCTGGATGATTATGCACAGTGCATTAGAACAACAGTATTTTGCTTTTCCTTGTTCATGTGCTGCTGCTTGGCTTTATTGACTGTCCCTTTGTTCTCCTTTTATGTGAAAAGTGAAAATAGGAGTACTTATGTGTACCTTCCTCGTGCTGTTTGTTATTCTGTATACTGCCATTATGTTGCTTTTTACTCACTTCATCTAGAAATTAAAATAATTTCAATTCTAGCTAGACTCTATTTCTAACTCTTTTACTTTCCCATCTTGGGAACTCTCCCCTCCTCTCTTTTTTGATGTGTCATTTGAGAGTTGGTAAGTTTCTTTCCTATCTGAGCATTTGGACACTTCCCTGCTAATTTCTCTCCTTATCTTTGTCCAGTATCTTCATTTGATTAGGAGTTGTTGGGATAATAGTATATATATATGTATATATGCAGCTCCCAGTGGAGTTTTCTCTCTTTGAGAGGTGGCAGCTGACCTGGGCCCACCTGGATTTCACAGCCATCATCCCCTTCCTCCCAGGGAGCTTTACCCAGGCTGTGTCCATGGGGGGACCTTCTCCCTGTTCCCCTGGCTTTGGTGGCACCCTTGCCAATTCCTCATCACCCCAGACAGGATTTACTGTTGGGGGGAGCAGCCCTGGGGGCTGAGGGTGCTGCTGGATGGGACATTTCCACAGTCCTCATCCTGCTTTGGGGTTTTTTGTTTCTTAGCTACTGCCCAACTTGTGACCCTTTGCCTCCCTTGAATAGCTCTTTCACAGAGATCTTTAACAAAAGCTTTGCAGTTGTCCACACCAATTATATCAGTGATATCTCTTGCCAGGGCTTTGATGTACCAAAAGCTTCAAATGGATTAAAAGAACAGCCTTTGCTTTTCCACAACCCTGTGGGCTTTGTTTCCCCACACCCAGTGAAGTGAATTCCCTCTCTAGAGCATGATGGACTGAAAGTGGGCAGAGCAATTGGGCAGAGCAATTAACCTCACTACATGTCACTGGGCCTGGGCACCAGTGCAGTCCCAGCTGCCCCTTGTGCAGCTGTGGGGGCCAGGGCTCAAGTGCCAGTTGGGAATATTAGAAGATACTGATGTTGGTGGTACAAACCTTTCCACAGTGAGTGAGCAGGAGTCATGGATGGTGCTGAGGTACTTTCTCCCAAGTTCCTCCTTGTTCATAGAGGGGTCCTGCCTCCAGAGATGTGGGGCTGAAGCTGCTGGGGTCGGGTAGGTGCCAAATTTTCTGGAAAAAATGAGGTTATGTAGGATAAAGAAGCCTAAGTGGAGTGGGCAATTGAACAGGCTGCTCCCTGCCACTTCATGCCCCTCATGGACACCCCCACTCTGGATATCTCTGTGGTCTCTCCAGGGATGAGGTGTGAGCCTTAACCCATCCTGGTGTTTCTTTTGAGCCCCCAGATAAACCCCAGTAGCAGCAGTAGCTCCAAAGACCCGCAACAAGGCAAGAGTACAGAATTCTGTTTATTGCTTGTTGAGGGAGAAGGAATAGCTGTGAAGTGTTGCCTCCCCAGTTGGTTTCTGCAGATGCCCTTAACAATAATTAATCACATGTATTAACGTGCGGTCAAGAGACTTGTCAAAACTGGAGCTGTAAACAGAGCTCATGCAATTAGCAGTCCCTGCTCTGAAAACACTTGGATTGATTCATTGTTCCTCCCAACACCTAAGGAAGTCAGGGAAGTAATAAATCATGAAAATATAGACAAGGCACTCAGCAAACTATGATGAAGACACTTCCCCAGCTGCCTGTAGCTCTGTGTCAGTTTTGCACTGGATAAGCTGGTTGCATATCAGGTGTAACCACCAGGTACTCCCAAACACTGAACTACTGCACCCTCTGCAAATCTAGAGGTAGGGCCTTTCTTAATTGCTTTTAATCCAACTGCTACCAAGCATATGCCATCCCTTAAAATGAAGGTACAGGAGCTTTTAGTGCTCAGATTTTAAACAGGAGAGTAGGACTTTCAAGACCACAGGGCTGGGTAGATGGAGAGAAAAAGGGTGCAGCTGTTTTTGCGGCTCAGGAAAAGGTCCTTCCATCTCTCCATGGGCTCAGGATGCCACAGCACAAGACACTCAGCTCTCCTGGATCCTGGACATGCTTTGTTAAAGCAGCTCCTTTTAACTCGCCAAAAAAAAAAAAAAAAAAATCAACATTTGCTAAAGGAATAAAAGGGAAAAGCACAACAGTGGCAGAAGAGGAACAGTTCCTCCAAACTTTGAAGCTGGTGTTATCTATTAGAAACAACAAAAGGAGCTCAAAGCAGGGAGATGGAAGGCAACAAAAGGTATGAAAGCAAATGACTTGAATGGGGCTCTCAGAAGTGATGGTGACGTTTCATGCTCCCCATTGGCTTTGTTTCTGTGTCTGAGTGAAAAAGGAGAGCGTCCTTTCAAGAACAGTGTTGTCTCAGTAGTCTCTGCATTGGCATTAACAGCAGTTGTGTTCAGCAATTGTGGTGTTCATCTAAAAATCATCAGGAACTCACAGCCCACATGGAGAGTTGAAACAGGAAGGTGGTACGTGGGGGGTTTATTTCTTTAATAAAGGAAAAGTACAGACTGTTTTCATTCTTTAAAAGTTCCTTGTAGTTGTAAGAGGCAGTTACTTCTCCTGACTCCTTGCTGGCTTCACAGGGGCTTTTCCTTTCCTATGTACATGGCTGGACAGCAAAGCTGCTCCCACAAGAAGAGGGTGCTGATACCAGTGGCAGTGCAAAGCCCAGTGTCCACTGAATGAGAAACCCACTGACTTTCTGAGGAGCAGCATTCTTGTAGAATGGAGAGCTCATCTCCTGCATTCCCAAGGGAAGCCCCCTGCCCTGCTCCCTGTCCCCAGTGCCCTCAGCCCATGTGGCAAAGGTGATGTCCTGAGGGGTGGCTAACCCAGAGCTGGCATGTGGTCTCCAGGCAGCCAACACATCCCTCTGGCTGCCCCAGCCACTCCAAAACTTAATGGGTGTGGGGAGCCCCAGCCTGGAGTCTGCTGGTTTTATGTCTTCTGCTCTGATGTCTTCAGTGCAAGAACTTGGATCGCTTTGCTTGTCTTAGGAGAGCAAAAAGAAAACCTACTCTGAAGAAAGACGTGCTGGAATACAGCTGGGTCCTACTGAAGGAATCAATCAGCAGAAGTGTCTGAAAAGAAGGGACCACCAAACCCTCAGACTGTTTGAACTCCCTGTGTTGGCAACATGTAAGAGTGACAGACTGTGCTGTGCAGAAATTCCTAAATTGACTATGTATCAAGATTAAAAGCCCAGGTAATAAATGCAAGGAATAAAAATTGCTTGTTTAGAACCAGGCATTAGAAGTAGCTGATATTAATGAAACCTAATAGGATGACACATGACAGGAATGTTGATTAAGTTGTTTATAATCTCTTTAGAAAAGATCAACTTGGCAAGAGGGAAATAAAACTTGCTTACACTATAAAATGGTGCTGCTGGTAGCTGTGAAGTCAGTCAGCTGGAGTATTAATTCATCCACTAGACCTAAGATGTAAAGCTTGTGGTGGTGTCCCTCCAGGTGATATGCACTTCACACCATTACATTCAACTGAATCATAGAATCATATCCTGAACCTGTTTATCCAGCTGTGGACTGGACATTTTGTCCAGAAGGGTTCTGGGAGAGACAATATCAAAAGCTTTATAGAAATCCAAAAAAAGATTGTATCAGGTGGCCTCCCTTGATCAACTAAGTGGGTGACCTGGTCACAAAAGGAAAGTGAGCTGATTTTTATGAGTCATCCCTGTAGAGGAAAATTACTACTTAAACACATATTAGTGTTGTTTTGAACATACCACACACTTGTAATTGTGAGGCTGCTCGTTCTGAACGTTGTGAAGTGGAGATTTCAGTCCACCAGAATTTCTGGAGTCCCCAGATGGCAATTTTCTGACAGAAAGGCTACTTTCAGCAGGATCATCCACATCACATCCCATCTTGGTGGACAAGGAGAACTCACTCACAGGCTGAGGGTGCTGAAGCAGCCTGAGGTATCAGCAGCCATGGCTTTGGTCACCTCCACTGTGTGAACATAAAATAGGGGGATAAACCACATCAAATAAACCCTTTGTCTTTCAAAAGGGCAATTTCAAAGTCAAACACTAACACATCGGTAAGGAGAAAAAAAAAATCACTTAAGCAGGAAAATATAGATGGTATTTGCAAACTGTCTAATCAATTTTGCCAAAGAACAGTCCCAGAATAAAGAAAGACCCAAAGTAATTTAAAAAAAAAAACAAAACAAAAAACCCATCTTGATTGTGAGGGTGAATAAGAGCAGACTGGAAAAAAATATGTATGAAGGGGGAAATTTGTGTTAAAAAGGGACAAGCAAAGCAAACATACAGAGGAGTTATCAATGCTTGAAATGGTAATGGCAAGAATACAAAAGCAAATAGAGGTTCATCAACAGTGTTGCTTAAATGGTGGAATTTTAAAATAACTCCCTTTGCTGTTGCAGACAAAATGGCCTGAAGAGGTAGTGGGACATTACTCACTGGTACTTTTAAGCCCAGCAGTCCTGAAAGAGCCTGTGAACTGGCAATCACCAAGTTTCTCCATTTAGAAGTCTGTATCTGAGAGGTTAGCTAAGGAGTTTTTTAAACTGCTCATAATGAATGAATTTTCAGCACATTAGGACATGAGGGAAGTCTCAGCTGGGATGGTGCCAATGTCTTAAAAACGGAAAGAGGATGGCCAAAGTGAGAGAGAATTAGCCTGGCTTTGATCCCCAGAAAAAAAAAAAAAAAAAAGCACTGATGGGATTGATTGTGCAAAGCTTTAGTAATGAAGAACTACAAGAGGCTAATAAAATTAAATGCTAATCGAGGTGGGTTTAAGGTAAATGGATCTTCTCAAACTAATTTGTTATCTTTTTATGAGATTACAAGTTTGGAAGATAAATGAAATAGTGTTAAGGTAATAGACTTTGGTAATAGACTTCTGGAAGACACATGACTTGGCACCATTGCCCAGTTTTTTGAGGAGGAAACAGGAATGATATCATTTCAACATGGCATACAATAAATGAATTAAAGCCCACCAAACAATGTCATTAAATGAGGAATTATCTTTAAGAGACTATCAGTTTTACAGGGTCCTCCAGGTGCTGGTTCCTATCCTGACATGAGTGACATGCTAGATGTGGACCAGGAAATCTGCCTCCCCTCCAGAAAAAAAGGTGTCACTGAAACTATAGAGATGACCCAAGTGTTGGACTGGAGAAAATACTGAATAAGATGTCTCATAGGTACACTCTGCTCTAGATTTCTTTCAGAAAATGAGGTACAGCAAATCCATCTTCTTTTCATTGTATAAAGCTGTATCCCTAAACACAAGGACATGGCCCAGAGTGACTTTGCCTCGGGGAAAAGAGCTCTCAAAAAAGAGGACTTGGATGTGTGACTGGCTGGCACAAAGTGCCTGGAGTTACCAGAAGAGCAAAGTCAGCAGTTGACTGGACAAAGCTGGCAGGAGGAGGTCACATCTGCTCTGCCCTTGGCATCCATATCTGAGCTTTGAAAATGTCCCAGTTCAGACACCCCTGACTTGAGCATGATTTTAAGAAGCTGCCATCGATATCTGGAGGACTTGTAGAAATGGCAAAAGGTTTGGATAATTTGCCCTAAGAGGTGAAAATCTCAGAAAATGCACTCTCTTGCCAAAAAAAGATGATGTTCAGGTGGATTTCACCGTGATCTTTATGTGATTGCAGGGTGAACCAGCTGGAAGATGCACAGAGGCAGATTCATACTGAAACAGCAGCATCTTAAAAATACATGTATTCATGTGTATGTGTATGGTGTGTTCTTTACAAAGAGAGTAATTAGCCACCAAAACAACCTTCAAATGCTTGTGCTGGTTCCTTGCAAGTGTCAGTTTTAAGAGCAAGATCTGATGTATATCTTCAAACAAAAATTAATTATGGGAGTCCCATTCATTAAAAATAAGCAAGCAAACAAACACCCACATGGATTTTTTCAGCCCAACTTGTTGTGCTCTGGATCAGGCCCTGCCTGAGTTGTGGGCAATGCTGCAAAGTGACCAGTGGCCAGGACTCTTCAGCCCCCACAGCCTCCCTGGGACTGTGCAAACCACTGGAACCGAGGAAAACTGCTCCTTTACCTAGGCATGTCATTTCACACCCTGGCAGGCAATTAAAATGCAAATTAAAAATGTTAATTAGAACTGTTTCAACATCTATTCTAATGCACAAGATGGGAATTCTGTACGGAGAAGGATGCATTGTTCCTCGGGCAAAACCCTCCGCCACTCCTGCTCTGGAAGTGAGCAGGAAGAGCTGCTACTTTTTTGAAAACCTGGAGATAAAAAAAGAAGGAAAGGAAGAAAATAGAGTTCCGAGGTCTGATCCTGCTCTCAAATGTTGGCATAAATCCACTGGTGCCAGAGGAGTCATGGATTTAAGGAGATCAGAATCAAGCCCTGTGAAATTACTCCCCTCAAAAGAAGGTGTGAAAGGGCATCTCCCCCACACTGAGACATCAGTGTTAGACTCGTTTTATTATTCCTCTTCTCCCTCTTTTTTTAATATCACTAATTTACTTGTAGTGCTAAAGACAGACACCAGCTAACCTAAGGCTCAAACACACTGGACACAGCCTGGTTTAAATTCAGAACCAGGGCCAGGATTTTATAATGCCCTCAGCTCTATAGCTGCTCCATTAAGGCTCATCCCAATACACCCTGATGTTTAAGACAACTTTCTCTCCTTTCCTACTTAAAACCTACCTACATCAAAGATGAAATCTGGCTGCTCCCAGAGCTGTGATGAGGTTGTTTTTACAGCTATCTGAGCAGCATGTTATACCTGCTTATTTGAAGATGATGATATTTGTATTGTTGCTAAGAATTCATGCCAAGCATAATTTTGGGGCGTTGTGAAGGTAGCATATTTGCATATTTTAAGTATTGATATAATACAAAATTCTCTTTATGACTCTTTTCACAGCATAATAATGCTCATTCCACTGCATGACAGCCTTTAGCACTGAAAAATTCAAAAACAGGAGAGCATTATTTTTTCAGAAAATGAATCTTTTTCTTTTAAATCTGATTTTCGTTTTCCCATGTTTGGAGCATCCCTTACTGCTCATGACCTGCTGCACATCATTCCAGTAAAAACAGTAATTGCACAGAGATACAGGCACTTCACACAGCACTGTCTTAATCAAACAAATGACTGCATTCTGAAGAAGTTTGGGGTGTTTTTTCCTGAAGCACTCTCTGTTTCTCACCTGGCAGGCTCTATGCCAGTTGCTGATGGAGAAAACGGCACATATGAGTATTTTCCTTCTCTCCTTTCTCTTCTGTCCCTTCTCTACTGCCCTTCTCTACTTCTCCATCCTTTGAGCACAGGGAGACTCTATTTCTACTCTCAGGCTCCACGCCAAGCCCTGGGATAGAAATAGCTGGAACAGAGTCTACAGACCTTTTCTTCCTTCCCTCCTCTGCTGATTCCCTTCTTTCCCTTGCCTGGCTTCCTCATGTTTCTAGCAAAGAACTTTTATGCCATGCCTTCCTGCTCTGCTCCAAAAGGGTTCTCCCAGAGCTTCTCCCTCTCCCAAAGTAGCCCCTTGGCACTGGCAGGGCCACAAGTGTTCCTGGTGAAAGCCCTGTTTACAGGGGCTTCAAAGCAAGAAAAGCTGAGAGGAAAGAAGAAAATCCAGGGACAAACACTGGCTTATCTTCTGTTGTCTCTTTCTATGTGAAAATCATGTTCTGTGTGGTATTTATATTGTATTTTAATTACCTGAAAGGCCTGTGGTGCTTGGCTGATGAGAGTTTGTTTTCTTGCAGTGCAGGGTCATAGTGGCTGATGCTGGTGGTGACCTGGGCTGCCTGTGGCTCTGGGGGGCTTCTCCCCAGGCTGGTGGCCAGTGCTGAGTGTCCTCCAGCACTGAGCATTTCTTGGTGGCATTTTCTTTCTGCAAAAGGGTTTTTTGAACAGTCAGAGTGTGTAGTTCAGCAGTGATGAGCTGGAGGCACCCGGTCTCCAGGCCCTGGGGAAACTGTGGGTGAGTGTCTGCTCTGCTGAGGGACATTGGAATGAGAAAATGTGGCTGTGCAAGGGTCTGGCAGGGACATGAGCCTCCTGTGGGGTCACAGATTTGTTAGGGACTTCAATCTCCTTGAGTTACCTCATTCCAGTCTGGAATGAAGGAAATCAAACTCACAATGCTGTTAAAGAATTTCAAACCCACCTGGATGTGTTCCTGTGTCACCTGCTGCAGGTGACCTGCCTTGGCAGTGGGGCTGGACTGGATGATCTCCAGAGGTTCCTTCCAACCCCAACAATTCTGTGATTAGTCCCAATTAGCCCAGTCAGTCACTCAGTGGCCACCCAGTGAGGGCTGGGGTAGAGCCAGGAGGCTGTGCCCCATCTCCAGAGCTTGCAGCCAAGTCCTCCCTTCCCAGCACCCTCGGGCAGGGAGGGGAGAGGCTCTCCCTAAGAGATTTTCTCCACTGATCCCAGGAAAAGCACATCTGGAGATGGCTCCTTGCATCAGAGCCAGCCCGGGGCAGGGAGGAGCTTGTCACCTGCCACTGCATTTGAGTGGCAGCAGATGTCACCTCACAGGGAGCACTGGTGGAGACCTGTGCTGCCAAAACCCCTGTGAGACATAGTGCTGCTCCTCACCTCCCAGAGCTGGAACAGACTGAGCAGAAGGCAATCCTATGGACCAGACATGGCATCACTGCCCTCTGCTTGGAAATGAGATTTGTGAGCTTTGCATTGATGTTATTTCCATAAATGTTATTTCCATAACCACCCCAGTCTCGCTGCAGCATTTACCTACAGCAGCAGGAGACCATTCCCAAGGATAATGCTCCATCCCACTGACATTATCTGCCCCATGGGGAAGCACAGGGGTTCTCTGGCAGCCCCTCCTGGCCCTGTGGCTGATCCTTGGAAAGGGGGAGCAGCTGCCACAAAAACCCCAACTCCTCTTCTATTACAAAGCTTATCCATCCAGCAGTTTGCAATTTTAATACAAAAAATTACCTTGCTTATTTCAAAATGCTGGCAATTCAAATTCAGTTTGTTGGGGCTTTTTTGTTAGTTTGTTTTTTGAGGTTTTATAAACAGCTGGTAAGTGCCATCCCTGCCTTTAAGAACTCACTAAAAAAACCCAGCATGATTTGATTTGTTTGTACAGCAAAAAGATTGTTCTTTAATCCCTTTGGGGTTGTTGGATTTGCTACTCCTGCCAGTGGAACTAATGAAAAATCCTCTGGCAGGATGTGTTGGGAAACAGGGAGATATCCATCCCCTCACTGCACTGGGCTCCTAAAGATGGGAACTTGAAAATCACAGACTGTGCTGAGTTGAGAGGGACCCACAAGGATCCTTGAGTCCAACTCTTAGCCCTGCATGGAACCATCCGTGACAGAAACCACTACAGGGATGGAAATCTTAGTCTATTTGATATAAAATTAAACCCAGTTATCAAACAGGAAGTATAGGAGATTTGGGGAAAATAAAACCAAACAAAAGACCCACCCAACAGTACCCACTAACCTTAAGCAGTTTAGTTTTTATTCCTTGGTTAGATCCACTGTTGCAAAAATAATTCATGTACTGTTTGTGTTAATATTATGTATTCCAAACAGCAATTAATTCTTTAATTAATATGAATGATTAATTTGCTACATAAACTGTATGAAATAATGACAGAGACTAAATGGGACACGTTGCACCTGACTGGAGAGGAGGAAAAAAACTCCCATTAAAGAACACAGCAGTGAGAGGCTTCACACCAGTTACAGGTGGTGGGGTGGGAATTATGAACCCTGGGATCAAACAAGTGACCTTTCTAGTCACTGATACATCCACTTATATTCTTAAAATCCACTGTTTTCTATTACTGGACCTAGGGAATTTTTACATTGCTTTAGTGTGGGAGAACATCCTTAAAATTTCCTGAAATTTCCAAGTGCAAAGAAACGTCTCAGGGGAAAAAACCCCAACCATGTGCTAAAGTGTTCTGCACTGAGGATCTTTCAGATTCTTTGCAATTCTTCATACATTCACCAGAAATAGTAAGAAAAACAGGATTACATTCCTCTGCCCTTCCCCATTCCAAAGACTTCCCTATATATTTTTATATATGTATGTGTTTGTACACCATAACTTGCTCTAATTTTTTTGTTTTAATCATTTCTGCTGATTTCTCTTTATATGTTACCTGGGAGGAAGAAAGACACCGAATCAGCTCAGGTGATGAGGACAGGGCTCTTGTGATCTGATGAAAACTGTCTCAGGATCCAGGCAGTGAAATATTTATCCAGCAATTCTTCAGAACAGGTAAGTGTTTAATTGTTGATACAATCCCAGGAAGCAGGCTCTGATTATCATCATCCTTTAATTATCACAAGAGTTCAATGGTCAAACAATTATCTCTTCTTTTCCTTGCCAAGATCTAAGTACCTCATAAGATCCTCAAAGATTTTTTTTTTGTAGACTGAAAGCCTAAACAGAGATTTTTCACTTGCCATTTTCTGCTTATTATATAAATAAATAAATAAATAAATAAATATCTATACTGTCCTTAAAAAGTAATCATACTAATTCATATTAAACCCTGCTTTTGCCAATACCTTTGGTGGTTTCTTAAAGCAGCCAAACCAGAGGAAGCTGTATCCACACACAGCTGCTCAGATGTCAAGGGCTGGGTCCTTAAAATATACATATGGCACTGCAAGTAGAGGAAGAAGATGCACTGAGAAATAGGATTATTCTTTTGAATAATGAAGGCAAATGTATCAGAACTAATACAATTGCAAAATGACAATTGAGGAAATTCAATGGTATGTCTTGTAAAGCTTTTTACTGGAGTTAAGAATATGTCATTAAATGAAATGCATAAAATTTAAAAAAGAATTTCCTTAAATGAATTGCTTTTGGAGATGTCTTAGGAAACATTATTTTGACAATGTTAATTGTTGTCTCTTTCTTTTTTGATAAATGGATTATGCAAAATTAATTCCTTCACTGTGTAGATTTAATCCACAACACAGGACCACTGTCAGAATTTAAAAGTATTTTGAGTTTTCTAATGAATAGACACAAAAAAGCCATACTCAATTAATTTATTAGTTTGAAATTATAAATCAGTCACTGTCTTTATCTACAGTTTCCTGCATTTGACCAAATCCTACTGTACAAATGCCCAGAGAAAATAATTGTAGAATATTTTTGAAGACAAAGTTTTATCATAGTTTTCTAAATTACTGAGTAACTTCCCCTCAGTTGGGTCAATGTTTTGTTCGTGAGGAACTTACAAAAGACAGAGACAACCTAAAAATTTATTCCAGTGCTTTGAGTGAGCAAGAAGTAAAACCATTAGTTTATCTTGCTAAAATTTCCTTACAAAATGACTTCTCTCTGTCTTAGGTTTCCCAGAATATTAAAAAATCCAACCTTCCTTTGTTATCTCTTACTCTTCCCATGCCAATATTGTCTCTGTGGGATGTGAAAACCTGCATATTCAGGGTTTTGTCCACTTTCCCAATTAGCTCTTGCCTGAGGAAGCCTTGGGAAATAGGTAACACCCACGTGCAGAGAAATTAATTTACAAAAAGGACATGTTTCATAGGCTTTCACTATTGCCTGGAGATGAGATGAAGAGGTGGAATATCCTCTTTCTTGGCTGATCTGCAGCCTTTCCATCCAGGGAAACACAAGGAATAATCCAATCCCTCAAACTGTGTAAAGCCTTACATATTTCACAGTGTCCAGTGCTTTGAATTTCCATGGGACAAAAGCTCTGCCTGGGACTGTCCCTAACTCAGATTGTTCTGCCCCTTTCCCTCCTCACATCCCAGCACCAGGAATTGCTAAGGACCCCTTACAGACAGAGCAGCCACAAATAGCACTGCTATGGAACAACTTACTAGAAAGGTAATTTCCCACTTCCAGTAAATTAAGTTACATAGGAGATAAAGGGATCTGTACTCCCCAAACCACTTCATTTCTTGCCAGACAGCTGATTAATAGGATTTTGGAGTCAGATTTCTCCTCAGCTTAGATCCATGAAGAGTTAGGGGTTGTGGGTCCATTGTTTTTCTGGATATTTAATTTTTTTTTTTTTTTCCTATCTCATGTCATGTTGGAAAGCTTGATTTGAAAGCTTTTCAACTCCAAAAGGTAATTTGTACATCACCAGATGGTGATGTCCCAGAGGAGCATAACAGAAATCAAGAGCAAAGGGGTCAGATCTTTGCTCCTTGTCCCCTGAGCCTGGTCTGGGGGGCAGTGCCCAAGCAGTAAAAGTGCAGTGACACACAGGGAGCCTCAGGCACAAAGCTGCTACAGCCACACTGTCAAAGACTGTGGAATCAGTCTTAAAAACCTGGATCTAGATGGGGAATCACCAATATTCAGGATACACAGGTGTGTCTTTGCTTTTTGAGATGATATAAAGTCCCTGAATATTTGCAGAGGACACGGATCCCTTGCCTGGTAGAAAACGGAGAGCAAAGGGAGAAAGTGGAAACTGAAGCTCTCAAATGAGGATTACTTGGGTCTGTTCTACATTCTGAGGGGACCACTCCACTTGGAGACTCACAGGATCCTACACTTGTAGGGAAACCTGTCAGAAGATGAGATTTTATTCCCTTGAGCTTGTGAAAGACACACATTTAAACTCTGTAACAGGGACTAAGGTTTTCCTCTCTTTTTTTACCAAGACTTCAGACCTCAAGGAAGGGTAACCACATGTGGAGAATGGGTGGGCAATAATTAGAGCTCCATTCACAGAGGGGAACTAGGATGAGTTTGTGCACCATTTTCCAGAAAATTTTCAATCAGGAAGCTTAGTTTAGACAGCTATAATTTTCAGACTGTTATTTGCTAAATTCAACTCGCCTGAACTCTGCAATATGTAAAAAGTCCATACAACTTTACCACAGGATTTAAAAGTTTTCTTCATTTGTGTCCAGCAGAGCAGAACCTGCAGCTGAATTCCCAGCATTGCACTGGAGAATGTTGTGGCTTTTGGTCCAGGATTCAGCCAACAAATTTGGACGGGAATGAGTGGCATTTACTGACAGCTTCATGAACACAACTGGGCAGAACTGTAATGTGGAATGAAAAGATGCTGGGCTGTAATACTGCTTTAGTCTGTGACTGGCTGCTGAGTACTTGTTTACAAATTACTGCAAGATTCTGTTTACACAAGATTATTTTAACCTCTAACATTTTGATATTCTTGGGAAGTGCAGATGGTATATTTACTTAATCACTGTCAAAGCCCTAACTTTTTATTATTTGAAACTGATTCTCAAGTCAGTGTTACTTCTGCTCAGTGTTTTCACATGCCTTGTTTCAACTCCATCTTTCAGTCATTTTTAATTCTCCTCAGTGTTCATTTTTGAGTGAAGTTTTTGCTTAAAAGTGGCTGAATGCTGAAGCCAATGGTGGCAGTGATGCAGTACCCAAGAAAAAACAAACCCCTTCTCCACAGTTTTTCTTGTGTAACCAGTTTTTGAACCTTTCTATGGTTCCACTGTGGGGTTAATTTTCCTTGGGACAAGTTGTGACCTGTTGTCTTAACCTGGCTCTTGGTCTGAACACAAGTGAACTGCAAAATGAATGCCAGTTGTACAAAACCCTAACACTGGAGGGATGAGTAAGGAATTTCTCCCAAAGTCAGCAGACTCCAGTCCTCTGGAAGGCTCTGGATCTGATCTACTGCTTTTTTTAAAAGAAAAATGCACCTCCATCTCAGCTTCTCTCTGCACTACCCTGGTCTTTACCATTGTCATGGGGTACCAGTTGGACATGTCACTGGGGTCTCCACAAGCTGGTTATCCTCTCAGGCTTTTAAGAGAAGGAATTATGCCTGCCACCAAAAGAAAAGGGCTTTATTAGGGCTTTTTATGATTCCTTATGAGGTGTACCTGTGTACTTACTAGGTGGAATGGGCTAAGAAACCCAGGATGAAATTTAACTCAGGGTGTTTCCTTATATAAAGGCGCTCAGGCATGGATTGAGCCCTTCATTGTTTTTTTCTGAACAGAATAAATTTTAAAAAAATAATGTTTGAAACAACTGCACAGGGACTTGAATATTATTGCTTTATCCACTCCAGAATATTGGGATGGAATTTTACAGCACCAAGTTTGTGTACAAAGGAAACCTTATGTAAGATAATGAGGTACTTTGATGCAAAACTTAATGGTTTTACCTTGCTCTCCCTACAGGTAGTGAATACTTGATAATTCCTAATGAAGCTCTCTTCGTACCTTGGTAGCAATATGTTCATTCCACATCTAAAAACAGTTCAGTAATGTAATTTCTCCATAAAATGCTGCTACTAACCATATCTAAACTAATTAGGCACAGTCAGAAACAGCCTAAAAATGTAGCAGGCTTGCTGAATGAGCAGATTTGGAATTTGGCACTCTTCCTACTACACAACTTGATTGGGATGCTTTTACCAGCAGCTTCCTTTCTGGGCCACAAGAGCCAGATTTCTGTGTCTCTTCTGATCTTTTCTGCTCTGGAGAGTTGGGAGCAGAGGGAGGATCCTGTGTGGACTCCTCTGGGCTCTCCTTCTAGTGCTGAGTCTGCAGGAGGCACAGCTTGCTGACAGAGTCGGGGCCATCCTAAAATACATCCCATGCACTTCTTATTTCTAGTTTCATTTTTATTTAGTCCAACAAAAGCTCTTGAACCATCGGCTCCTCCTGTGTTTTCCCAAATTTTAGCAGATTTGGCCAATTTACCATGTAACCTTGATACACAGAGCATGATCCTAAGCAGTTAAATCCTCCAACTGAAGGATTCACCAAATGAATACTAAGCAATTAGTATCATGGGATTAAATAAGAGGAAGGAAAGTCCTTGCATAAAGTGGCTGTAGAAACAGGCCATGAAATATTTCCTTAATACAGCAGAAACTTCTTTTTTTTTTAAAAAAAATGTCCTTTGGGTTTTTATAAGCTTTGTACATACCAGCTTTTGTTCTTCTGAAGGAAATCATAGGATGCAAATCTTCCAGAGTCCTTGAAGTCATGTTCTGTTGTTGTTTGTCTCTGTTTGGTAGTTAAGGGCAGAAGCAGAACAAGATGTTGTCTGAGTAGGGCTGGATGAAAAGCAAGAGGTCGTGGTTTTGGTCTGCTTTTCTCTGGGGTTTTAGTGGTTATGTTGATAAGCCAACAGACAACAAATGCAGTTTCTGGTCTTCCAGAGCTGAGATTAATGTACCATTTGAGTCACTTCTAGGTCTGATCTGAATTTGGTCTGCAAAACCTTGGGTAAAAAATGTGAGAACACTCTTAGTGTATTCAAACAAATCCATGACCATTTTTTCTTATTTTGGCTTCATCTGTAAATCTTTATAGTTTCTCCAAACTCTTCCTTATTAAACAACAGACACAGTGTTCAAAAAAAAAAAAAAAGCTCAAAGCACAAAGGATGCTTATTGTCTGGGCTTTTCAAGAAAGAACCTATAGTTAATGCAATAATTGAGCTAGCAATGGGCCAATGTTTAGATTTACCAGCCCTGACAAGTTGTTTGCATCTTTAATTTGCTCAATCTGTTATTTCTTTTTCAGTAGCTAAACATTTCTGTGTAGAAGGAGTCAGAAAATCCAAGCATGTTCCAGGCACTGAAAAATTCTAAACATTTTATTTTCCTTTTGTAGGTTTGGTTGTAGCTAAAAGAATGTGGAATAGAGAGGTGCAGCTCCACAAGGGAAGATATTCCATTTTTCTTCTTGGATTGATTTCTCCACCTTTCTGTGAATCCTAACACTGGGCTAAGAGGTCAGCATGGCAGTGGGGAGGACCAAAGTGCATTTTGGAGATAAAGTATAGGTGTGGATGCAAAAATGAAGCAGAACTAATGCCTAATCCACTTCTCTTACCTGGCTTTCAAGGCAGGAATCACAATCTCAGGAATTACCACCTACTAATTGGCAATCACCAGAAAGTAGGCAAATCCAGCAGTAATTTAGGCCAGGCCAGCAAACACCTACTAGAAAATCACAACTGCCAACCCTGCCTGTCTTTGTCAGATGCCCACAGGTAACTGTCTATGTTTTCCTTTCTATATTGTTCTGTATTTTTCTCTATGCTGCTTTTGCAGCTTTTAGGCTGCAATTTGGGCTTGGGGTTTTTTTGTCCTCAGAGATCCGACTGTGCTTAAATGCAGGAATGTTGTTTGCTGTACAGCCCTGATGGGTATGTGTATGTGTATGGTAACAGCAGGGAATGCCATTGGTATGTATCACATATATCCTGTGTCTTTAATGGAGTTATGTCTGGCCCAATTTCTGTTGCTCTAACAGCTTTGCAAATTACCTCATTTGCTTATTGACAGGGGGTTGTGCCTGATTTCATGGGCAGGCAGTAGGAACACCTTCCCTGAGTCCCACAGGTATTATTTTCAGCCTGTGCATGGCAAAGAAAATCCTGGAAATTCCTAAAACCACCGCACTTACCCTCTTTTGTCCTGCCAGAGGAGATGGTGCTTGGGATGTCCAGGCTGAGAAGGCACAGGTGGGTCCTGCATGGCATGGGCAGCTGGCTTGGGAAACATTCCAGAACTAGGTGTACTGGGAATGCTTGGTGGCATCATAATGAAATCCAAGCTGAACTTCCTCAAGAAGTCGTGGCACTTCAATCATCCACCACATCCAGAGATCTCCAAACTAATGAAGAAGCAAAAGATGACTTTCGTAAGTGCTAATTTTACAGCAGCAGAACCCCCTTATGAACTAAGGATATGACAAAAGACATCAAAAAGAGAGGGATAAGATGCTTTAGAATAGAAGGAATCCTAGGGCCCATATTATTAAAAAAATTAAAATAAATCACAGCTTCTCTGCAGAAGACAGCACAAGACTGGGAAAACAATGAAAAAAGGAAAAGGCAAGAC
The DNA here is from genome assembly GCA_013400695.1 of Neodrepanis coruscans. NCBI lineage: Eukaryota > Metazoa > Chordata > Aves > Passeriformes > Philepittidae > Neodrepanis > Neodrepanis coruscans. The sequence goes on from VYZS01021464.1 coordinate 28,870, forward strand.
ATTTTTTAATTGAAGTGGGCCCTTAGTGTGCTGTTTAAACTGCTAAACTCTGTGATTAGACACAGTGATTGAGCTGCAGTATAGAAGAATAACACTTTAACACGAGATGTAAATCAAACACATGCTGCACTCCTCTCCTGCCTAAGCACCACCCAGGTGAATTCCTCGTGCTCTCAGGTGCACCTAAGTGATACCACCACCCCAGGGGGCAGAGAGGTTCCTCAGTTATTCACCTGCACCAACAAATTATTGCACCCCGAGGGTAAAATAAATCAGCAAAAGGAAAACACATAGAAAATATTTAGAGGCTTTGGAATCACATATGGATATGGGGTGTGCCCAGGACACCATTTCCACAGTACAGCCAAGCTCCAGAAGAGCTGGGGGCAGCTGCTGGCTGCCTGTGAAAGTCTGTGTGGCTGCCTGGCCCGACACAGGGCAGGTATTCCACCCTCTGGAATGGTGAGGCTGTTGCTGGGCTTTATTCCATAAGTATTTGTACTGAATAAAATGGGACGACTCAAGATATAAGCTTCTAATCAAAGCAAGGATTATCCCAGCCTGCCCTTAAAATGAGCTGCACTCAATTTGTGAGTGTTTCAAGAGTCATCAGTATGCCTTTTTAGGGTCTTCATTATTGATTTTTAGTATAAATCTAATTGGGAACCTCACATTGCTTTTGATTTCATCTTTTTTTTTTTTTTTCCGGCAGAGACTTAAACCCTAAAGGAAACTAGTCACCTCTTTGATGCATGTGCCAAGTTGCAGTCAAACTTCAAAGGGCAAAGGATACATTTTGAATTTCCTTTCAACTTTCCCCCGTTGGCCTGGCTGCTGCCACAGTATGAATTATAAACAATTCTATTTTGTGCCTGTGATTATACTTCACACTTCATACGAGGATCTCAAAGTGTATTACAAACTTCAATTAAATGGAACAATACCCTGATGATCTGGGTTAGCTTGAGTTTGAAACTATTTCAACACCCAGTCGAAATTTTGAAGTTTAGTCATCTGAGGGGGTGCAGATAGTTCAAGCAAGTCAAGGGAGTTCAAGCAGAGAGGAGAAAAGTGCTTGTGATAAAAAGGGGGCATGTCATTAGGCGAGATATTAATCAACACCTCACTTGCAGCCTGTTTATCATCCTCAGCCTTTCATGAAAAAGGTCACAGTATCAGAAATCCAGAAGACCAAGAAGCCAAACTTCAGCGAGAAATTTTTCATCTTCTGCTTGGGACAGAGTCCAGCTGAGCCTTGCAACAGCAAGTGGCCATCACCCAGGGAAGGAGAAAAAAGACCTTTTCTGTGGAGTCATCCAGAGTGTGACTATCAGTAACTTCTGTGCCAGTCTGGGTGCAGACGGTTTGGATTAGCAGTGGCAAAACCTGCACCCAGATTAGAAGGCTCTCCTGGGGCATCTCCATATAGATATACGTAGGCATATCTTTGAGAGGCCTGTCAAAATCAAGATATCTCTGGAAATACAGGGCTTGGAACTCACTCACAGAGGCTGCTGCTTATATAAATGAGGCTCCTCAGGCCTGCCTCTCATTGCTATTATGGATGACAGTTTCTATCAAGATTTTTTTCCTCACTTGTCTGTGGTTCTTTTAAGCACAAAATAGCTCCTGTGTCCCTTCATTTCTTGAGTGTAAAGTAGACAGGATCTAGCCTGGAGGACTCTTCAGCTGGAGGTGCCTGCCTTAACTGCTTCCAAAAAATTCAAAAAACACCACCAGAGATTTTTCATAGCTGGGGAATGTGGGAGTTGTTCTTCCTTGAGCCCAGCTGGTTCTTCTGCCCAGTGGTTCCCAAGGAGGAGGAAGGAGTGTGACCACATTTTCATTTCTGCTTTCACCTGCTGTTGAGATTTCAGTTCGGTACTTGCACTTGGCAGCTCACCAGAAGTGTGGCTAATAAAGAGAGTACACAGGGTATTTCAGGCGTTTTTTGGTGCTAGAGAAGTGGAAAATATTTTAATTTTGTTTTCAGTACTTCCATCTGCAATTTTACACTTCCATAGCATGATAACATGGCAGACTGTGCAATCCCTTTGCTGCCATCACAAAGCAGGCCCCACCACTGTCTGCAGTTCCTGGTGAAAAACACTGGAACAAGAACTCAGAGGGTGGATCTACAATGATGCAGTGCACAGCTTTGGAGGATCTTGTCTTGTCCTTCAGTTTGCTGTCAAATATTATTGATGCAATCAGGAGTAGGAAGGTAAGAGTGCACTTAAGTAAAATCTGGAATCTTTTATTCTTTAGAATAGGAAACATCACGTTGGACCAACAGTAGCAAAGATTCAGAAGTGGCTCTTTTCATTGTAAGCAGAAGCAGAGGCAGGGAAGACTGGCCTCTCAGGTTCCCCTGAGATCAGCACTGGGTTAATCAGATGATTTGTACTGCCAGAGTCATGCTGTGACTTCAGTCACTCATGCTAAATTCAAGGTTACATAAACTGCTAATGCTAATTGGGTGAAATCTTTAACCAAGAAAAGTAACTGAGAGGTGGCCAGGAAGTGTCAAACGCTTACCCCTTCCTTTGTCTGAGGAGGGCAGGACAAAACAGCCACTGGAAAAAGGAATTTGCATTTGCTCCACATGGAAATACTTTTTATCCCATGCTGAGGAGGCTTTTTTCCCCCATTGACTGGAAGTGGATTAATTTAAAACTGAAGAAAAAGGGAAACTTTTAAAATAGAAAACATAAAGAGCTAGTGAAAGAGAACTACTGTGCTTTAAATTCACACCTTCAATATTAGCAATAGCATCTCTGACTTTGCTTTAGAAAGCCTGTGATTATTATAGTTCATAACCATACTCAGAGATAAGAAAAAATAATCTCACACCAATGTAGCAACAAATGTTCATGGAATGATAATCTGAAAACATTTTCATTTCTTCCAGATTTTTAAACTGCTTGCCTGTACACAGGAGTATGCAAACACATGTCTCCAGCCATAGCCAATTTACCCAGTTGTACACTTAAATTCACAAGATAATATAGTTTTCTTACTTGTTCTTCAGTCAGCCACTGGAAATGTCAGTTACCTGTATCCCTGTATCCTCTTCTGATGCTGTATTATCTCTTGAAGAATAAATACCTTTAAACTCTCGTGTTAAAACCAGCAGATTCACTACTGGAATCTGTGAGAGGATGCCTCTCCCTGACAGCTCCCAAGCAGATTTAGGCAAAATGACTTTTTGCCCTTCCTCAGTCTAGACAAGAAACATACACAGAGAATCACTAATGGATCCACTGAATAAATTATAAATCGTGGTGTGGCATTTAGCCAGTGGAAAAGGGAAACATCCATGGAGAAGGACGGCCTTGGAGACCCTGCAGGCAGCCAAACCTGCTTCCAGGAATTCTGGCTAGCACCACAAAGGAGAAAAGGGCTATGCAAGTAGTTAAGGGGAAAAATAGGCTATAAACCTGATCCAGCTGGTGACAGGCCAACAAAAGCACAGGATTCCAAGACTGGCTGAAACTAAGAAAAAAAAAGGTCTAAAAAATGAGGTGATTTACAAAGAGTGCTATTCTGTTAATGCAGAAAAAAGGGAAGTGAGAGCTAACTAGCCCAAATATCCCAAACCATTCTTCTCATCTGAATAGTCTTTAGCAAGCAGTGGAAGCCTCTTTGATTGAAAGGGCCCCGAGATGAAAGAGAGGGACAATTATGTCCCTTTCCTTTCTAAGCTCAGGTACATTTAGGGAGGTGCTTTTTAATCTGGTTCCTCACAGAAGGGTTTCTGCAGAGAAACGCTGCACTTGGAGGCTGCAAAGGAGCGGGATGTGTGAGGGGAAAGCAAGAAGGGAGTGGGGAGCAGTGTGTTAATGCTGGCACAAGGTGGGCACAAGCTTGTTTTCCAAATCTAACACCAGTGCATGGCTTTTGATATCTCCCACTGGAGTTTCTGGCTGACTAAACTCCCTTTATACATTCTGCAGGGTGGAAATCCACACTTTGGGGAAGTACAGTAGGAGGTCATAAGGCAGGCAGAAATAAAAAGGACAAAATACATTTGGTTGCAATAAACTGCAGAGTAAAACACTTCCAGGCTCTGTTATGGACATATCTGAGAATGCCAAAAGTCTCACTGCATACAAAAGGCTACATTTCACAAATTTAAATATCAATGAAACCTATTCAAAATTCACATTTGACCTCCAAAAATAGCAATTAAAAAATTAGAATTAGTAAACTTTAGGTTTTTTTAAACTAAACCAATTTTTACTTATGAGTCTCAGAAATGGCACCATGTCAAATAATAAGAATAATAACAATTTCAAAAAGCAGCATCAGATTTCTGAAGGAGAAACTACTTATTTTCAAGAGTGGAAGCTGACTTCCCACCCACTGCACTGCCTAAACTAAACATGTAAAATATCTTAAAAGCAAAGTTTTCACAATCACAAGTGGCCGCCAGTTTTACTATAGCTGTGGTAAGAGGTCCTGGTAAAAACAGAAACAACAAAAAAAAAAATCTATTTTTGGGTCAAAGGTATTTCTTTACAGCATGTTAAACGTTGCTATTATATTTTATACCCCCATGTTGAAGCATGTAAGCTCTGCCATCTTCTTGCTCCATTGCAATATGAAAAAAACCAACAAAAAAACCCCAGACAGATGGCTTTTGGTCCTGCACTCCTGTTTCCTTGTCACTTCTCACATGATCATTATAACTGGATGGAAAAGAAAATATGTTTCTTACAGAACTGCAAGAAACCTGCCTCCTAATCAGAAAAACTCCACTATCTTGGGATGCAAATAACACTTTTCAGTGTTAACTGTGTTTTACATGTGGGACAGGCATTATGGATGAGTTATTGTGAAGAGAAGAAACACAAGAGCTGGAATTGTCCATGCAGACAGAGGCTGGTCTGTACTATAGTCCATAAATGAAGATTTCTGTGCACCTCCTGCCTGCCTGACAAATCCTGTACCACTGCTTTTAATTATCATGAAGCCAAAGGCTTGGGGAAAGTGTTACTCCCCTCAACCTTCTAAAGAAACATGTTCTGTAAGTGCAAACGTTCCTAATTTACTTAATTTCAAGAGCTTTTCTGTTTCTTTCAGAAGACCTAAGGCCCTTTGATCTTAAAATGGTTGGAGAGTCAATTAAAAAAAATCACTTGTTCCTGCAAAGCACAGATTGAACATTCCCCTACCACGTGCACTTTGTACTCTCAGAGTGTATCTCTGACTGTCACCCACAACTAAAATAATCACTTTTAGCTGAAGTAATGGAGCCAAAGCTGAAAATCTCAGATTCTGGACTGGGCACCTGGACATTTAAGTGGCATTTCTGCATTTGAAATTAACCTTCTCCTCTACGAGGAGATGTCACTGTCCTGCTCAGCAACTCCCAGTCTCTCTCATCGTTCCTGGCAGGATCTGAGGGCACTTTGGGTGGAAGCATAAATCCAGTTTCACCTCCTGCCTCCACTGAGGGGAAGCATTATTAAGAGGCTTTTCTTATGGGCCACCTTATGTATCTTGCTGTTCAAAGCAGGGCTGTATTTTTTCTTCTTTAGAACATTCCTTGCACAGCCTCATGTCCTTTTCTATAAATGGCATAACTGTGCTGATTAGTAATAAAAGAAGGCTCCACCACCCACACCTGCTCAGTGAAGCTCCATTCCTGCAGCTCCTTCCTGTTTCTGGAAGGTTTTTCTGTTAAGAGCAATTCTTAATCAGAAAGTAAATCAATGCATCAAGATAAAATGCAATTTCTCTGGTCCTGGTCACAAGGGGAAGCTCAGAAACCTGGGAACAGGTTACACAGGGAGGCCCTTTTCCTTCCCCTGAAATAGGATGCATTTTCCTCTTTGTGGGTGGAATTGCCTTGGACAGAAGTAATCACCCTTTTAGCAGCTTACACAGCTTGAGAGGCTCCTGTACCCTGAGAATTCATATCTTCAAGCTCTTTTTCCTAAATGCTCTTCCCTGAAGATGTGGAAGAAGCATCAGGCTTAAGTTGCCTGAGCATGGGTTGGGGTGGAAATCCATTTTCTTCTCCTGTTCAGATATCCAGTAATTCAGCAGCCAGCCTGTTCTGATGGCCTATTCCTATGTCCCCTATTTTCACCTTTTCCTCTACTCCTAGTAAATACAGAGCAAAAGGCTCCCATCCCAAAGAACAACTTAACACACTGAAATTCCACTAGACCTTTCTCTCCATCACTCAGAACAGAGAAGGAAAGGAAGACACAGCCTTAAATGATTTGCATTAAAATATTTTTAATTAAACTCACCTGAGCATATTTAATTTGCCTTTTGTCTCCCTCACCATTGTCCTTGGTGAGGCAAGTTTGTTTTTCACTCTGTAAAGGACTTGATAGTCCTGGACTTCATTAACCACTTGGTCTAAAGAAGATCAGTTGGCAACATCAAAGCTGAGTTATAACCATGGTTCTTTCTTACTGGAATATTAAGCTGCACTCGTACTCATTAGAAAATACTTTGCATGTCTTGAATTCTGTTTTTGTACAGCTCTCCAGTGCCGTATTTCAGCAGGTATCCTGCTCATGTGTCTATTCTACAGAGATAATCACAATGTAAAGCTCATCAACATATGTCAAAGCCATCAAAAGACCCACGTGACACATTTAGAAATCATTCCCACAAGATTTTTTTTTTTCATCCCTCCTTATTCAGCTGTTTTCCAGGAAAAAAAAAAAAATCCACAACTTGAACCTGCATGGCTTTTGGGTTTGTGAATGTTTGCCTTTGTGGTTATGGGGTTTATTTATGGGGTGCCATTTGAGACAAAAGTCATCCCAGGCTCATACTTTACTACTTCAGTAAATTTTCCATACTTTAATGATCAAGCTGCATATTTTACTTGTTACTTTTTAATATACTTCAGTGATCAAATTGTATAGTGTAATGATCAGTTTTCCTAACGTGCCTGAATGAGTTGCATACCTCATTAATTTGGATACATACTTTACAGGCCAAAAGTGGAGTGTGTTTGGATAAAGTAAGTAATTTAACAACCAGCCTTCTCCCACAGCCTGCACAGGAGCCCAGGAATATGTGTGAACCAGGGTGGGATGGAACTGGAAAGGGGTGGGAAATCTTGAGTTGAACCCAAGATGGA
>VYZS01021465.1:12793-52128 GCA_013400695.1 Neodrepanis coruscans
AGCTCTCATGGATATTAAACAGAGGTCACCTTAAATCCTTTAACTCCCTGGCAGACCAACAGCTGTGGATGCATGAAACTTCATCTAGGGTCAAGCAAAATTTGATGCAAAAATGCTGTTTAGTTTAATGGATCAGGAGACTCTGCAGCAGCCACTTGAGAAAGCAGTTACTCTGCGTCTGTTGCAACCGAGACTGACACTTCTGTATTTAAAACTGGGAGAGAAAAACTGTATGCTCTGTTTCACTTGATTGCTGCATGCTGTTTTATTCTTTGCCTCTAAGCATTTTAATTGCTGCTATAGTGATATTTCTGTCACTCTGAAAAGACTTTGTTACCAGATGTTATTTGTCAATTGTTAAACAGTAGCTAGCAATAATATAATAACAAAAATAGAGAAAATTGTGCTCAGCACTGGGGATTAATAGCCAATCTAAGCATTTTCCTACTGAATATTGTTTTTCAAATGTTCCTTCTCAGAGCAGTCCAAATGATTTTCTAGCTCTGGATGAGCTAACTTCCCAGGCATTCCAGTTATATTTGTTTTTTCTAGTGCACTTGTCAACTACTTCAAACTCCACCCCAACTCCTGACGGCAAGGCCAATCAAACACCCTCTCATTGTGGTTTCATGGGGAACCAGCTCACAGCCTCAGAAATGGACTTCACCCAATGGCATGAACCCAAAAATAACCGCATCACTTCCATTTTTTCAGTGTGCATGCATTGTTCCAATAGCACTGAGATATTACTACTACATGCTATATAAATAACATGAAAAATGAAGGAAGTCTTTAAGGAGTTTTTTCCCCTGCTTTTACTCATGTTTGCAGTAAAATTTCCATCAGGTTCAATAAGATCTGTACACCAAATTACCACTAACACAATATCCTTAACCTGGCTGAATTACTCCCTGTTTATCACAGCAGAAGTGAGTGGAAAATCCTGTCCATCAAGACTGATCTGATTTTAGAGCTGAGGTTTGGGTTTAGACCTGAGGTTTAATTTTAGCATTGGCTTCTTTGGTCACATAAGCTTTTACACCTTTCCTTGCTCTCCATAACCATTTTGATGAGTTCACTTTTCCCTCAGTATTTCATCTTTCCTCCCTCCTTCTGCTGCCAGGCTTTCTTCTTTGCCAGATCTGGTCGGGGGCAGCAGAGAATTTGCCAGCAATTTGGGGTATTTAGTGATCTGCTCAGATGGCAAAAGATAACAGATGTCAACTTGACTAGAGTCCTTCAAATCTAAGAATTTCTCTGTGGCATCACAACATGCAAGGCCCAAAAGGCAGCAACATGCATGGAGAAGGTGATCAAGGCACAAATCAAGCAAGTTTCTTTCACATCCCTCCAACCCTGTAAACCAAAGGCATCACCTATTCACCTGTATGGAAAATACTTACACCTAGCATTTTCAAAATGGTATGGCTGAGATTTCACCTTGGTGTTGGTTACCCTGACATCACTCAGTAGCTCTGTGAGAACTGAAGGGAGCTTCAGGTGAGTATAACATTAGTGAAAGAAAAAACATGGCAGTTGTTTTTTTTTATATATGCTAGTCTAGGCTGCACTTGCTAGTGAATTTTTATAAATGTTTTATGTGTGTGTTATATGTATGACTGTATAAAGATACAAAGGTAAATGTTGCATGCGTGTGTAGACATACATGTTTATATCAATATATATAAAATCTTTTATTGTTTTTACTTAGGAGCTAGTAATTTAACACAATGCTATTGCTCCTGACTTTCAGCTGCAAATGCACCACTTTGCAGGGCTAGGTCCAATCTCTGAGAAGGAATAAGTTCAAAATAAAGTTAGAGACAGGTTGAAAAGATAGACAGCCATGGAGATGTAATCTAAATGTGCACAAATATCACTGCTAGTTCTTTATACACACAGATGTCCTCGTAAGATGAATGGGTCAGAGTGCTACAAGTGCTTTTAAACTTTCAAAGAAAAGGAAATGTCTTCAACGCCAGCAGCAGAATCATATTTCCACATGAAGTTCAGAGACTTGAACGTGCTACCTCCTATGAGCCAAATTTCCCCTTGGATCCACACTGCAGATTTCAGGAGTTGGAAGAAGTTATGCTTTGGAGAATAAATTAGTTACTGGCAGGACAACTTTGGCAACAGATTAATCTTCCAATCAGTTGCTTCACTAGCGTTCTCCTCTCCCGGGGAAAAGGGCATGTACTCTTGGGTCTGGTGTTTCTTGGAGAGAGTTTGTAATATGATTCAATTTGGAGGTCAAAAGATGTGTTGTTTTCTGTTAAACACCTCTGCTCCTACTCTGCTAAGGCCCACAGGCTTCTTTTTTCTTTTTCTTTTTCCTTTTTTTTTTTTTATTTTTCTGTCTTTTTTGTGTGAACAGGAGGAGTAGAAGAGTTAGGAGTAGAAGAGGAGGGGAAAAAAGCCTAATTAAAAGAAGAGGATTTGAATAAATGCAGGACTTTGTATAGTCTGTACCATGTGAAAAAGCAGAACTGTCCTGCCTTCCATGTTAGAAGGCTCTAACTCTCATCGTCTTCACAGCTGTTGTTTCATTTCTTTTTTGGCTCTCTCTTAGATGTCTTGAGAGCCTCCAAGCCACTATGTCTCATATGTTGAAATAATCATATGCATGGTTAGCCATAAGTGCTGTAGGCTACCTATTAGATAGGCTCTTACACTTTATCTAATGTCTTCCCAGAATGAAGGAAATGAAGGCTTTATCCCATGAAGGTGCACACTGTTGTGCACCTGTTTGAGATCTGTTTTTATGTGTAGACTGAATCAGAAACTCCACACAATTTTTCCCACTGTGTATTTGTTGTACTGCAAGAGCATCTGTCAATCCCTGCTCCACACTGTAGCCACATTGCCAGTGGCTGGACATACAACTAGGAGAGGAATCCTCTACATGGTGATTGCAGAGTGTATTTCCTTGGATGCATCTTGGGAAGTGGTGAGATAAGATCCAGAAAGCTGTAAGCTCCCGGAGCAATAATGTGCTATCCTAGCAGCTTTCATGCATGATATTAGATTTCTGGGGTGACAGCTTGAGATAGAGCCAGGTTCTGACCATGAGAACAATCCCTTCAAATTAGGATCTGCTGACCAGACATCCTTCCTGCACTTCTGACCACCTCCTTTTGTCACTCAGCCTGACATGTTCCCTCAATCAGCAAGCCTACAGGTGTCCACCTTGTTGCCCTTGTCTGACTGCACAGCAGCTCCCTCCTGATGCAGACCCTGCTTTGCTTCTGAGAAGGTCTGTCTTCATGCCCTGCAGTCTCCCTCATCAGCAACATTGAACCAATAATCAAGGGAGACACCTAAAGAGAGAAGCCCACATCTAGCCCAGCTCCACACTCTAAGAAATCACAGTTTCATCCATACAGCTTCAATCCCTGTCCCAGAACTGTGTTCTGCCTATGCAGGACTCCACTCCTCCTTCATGGACTCCTTTTTTAGTCTAACAGCCTAAAAGCCTAGCTTGCAGAGAGGTCTCAGAAAGAAGAGTGTTTAAGGCAGCCCACCTGCAAGTAACGAGCTACTGCAGCAGTCAGGTGCACCGCTATTGCACGTAGTGGCGTCAGGAAAGACATACATCTTCACATGCACTGGCAAAGAAAGGACCATGTTCTCTGAGTGGGAAGATGAAAGTATTTTCTTTTCATGGAGAAGAATGAGGACAAGGGAAAGGGGAAAACAAAAACAAAACAAACAAAAAACCAACAAAAAAAAGACATTTTCTTCCTCAAATCCATTTTATTCAATTTTTACTTGCATTTTTGTTTTTCTGAAGACAAGGAAAAGAACGGGATTTAACTCTATCTAGTGCTGGAAGAGATCTATTGCTTTGCGTGTCACATACAGCCTTAAAGGCTGTTTGGGTTTGCAAAAGAGGAGGAGTAAAATGCCTTCGTGACTGTGTCGACTTGGACATCTTTCTGCGTCTTCTCTGGTAGTGTTCAAATGGCTTTTCGCACCCAAACGGCCTCAGGCCTTTTTTCCCCTTCCAGACAAAGCCGGTACCAGGCTGCCTTGGAAAGATCTCAGGGAAGAAGCAGCCTGTACCTGGGCCATGCACTGCCCCGGAGGGTCCAGCTCTTAAGTTTGCCCTTTGGCGAGATCAGAAGGAGCCTCTGGCTCCCTGTTCACCGCCCAGGCCCAGACTAAGGTGTTTATTTAGGTCCGTAAAACCCTCACCATCCCCCGCAACAAATCTCGCCCTTCTTTCCCCTTCGGTCCGAACAATAAAAACCTCTCCTCGAAGCTTTAATTAAGACGAACATATAATGTAAGTGTGATGTCAGCCTCATGTTTAAAAGGCATGACAGGTCTTTATAAGCAGAGGATATTACTCTGCCCTGGGACAAATCCCAGGTGATGGTTTTGACTTCTGGAGTGTTGTGGGATGTTTAAACCCAGCCTTGAGACAGGGAAGACGGGGAATGTGGTGGATGCCATTCCTCTCGGCCTGTCAGTTTGGGAACTTATTTTCGTGGCAAGAAGCAGGCATCGCTGGAGTTATCGGTAGAGATGACACAAAAGCCAAACAAGGGGGCCTTTGAAATCGGAGGGGTCTCCCCCTCATTCTCTCAAAGCAGTGGCATAATTCATCTGAATAGGGGACGAAAAATATGATATAAAAGTATCATTAGAACTATTTGCCTACGGAGCTGTTGGAGAAAGGCATACAATGAGAGCGAGTCTGGGAACAGTGGACTTAGAGGGTGGCGGGCGTTCCCGGCTTCCCTGTCCCGGCAGGTGAGGCTCCGCCGGAAGCCACATTCCCAGGAGCCCAGCGCCACCCAGCGGAGAGGCCGGGCCGGCGCGGCGGGGGCCTGGAGTGCCCTCCGGGGCTCCCTCCGGGTCTCCCCTCCTCGCCCGGAGACACTGCGGGGAGGAGGTAGACAGTTTGCAAGGGGTATGGTTTTAAAACCACACTTTTTCCTTTCCTTTTTTTTTTTTTTTTTTGCACCTCTGCTGCGGTTCAAGAGCTGGATCTACCATGCCTCAAAGTCCTAATGAATTTGAGAAAGCAAGCAGTAATGGTGTACATGCTGTGGCAGTGAAAGCTTAAAAAAAAAAATCATGATGAGAGTTTTTTTGGCCCAGTCTCCATGATTCTGAAGGGTCAGTGATATCGCTTTGACGTTGATTATGTAGCGGTTCAGGTCTCAAGTCTGCTCCCCTCCCCTCCTAGCGTGGTGTGCGAGGATTGTATTTGAAAGGGAGGAAGCAGATACCGAAAGTGGTGGCTGATGAATTGTCTAAACCCTTCAAGGATATTTCTTGCGGGGGCTCGGAGGCAGCTCATCAATAAAAGCCTCCCGGCTGGAGGAGGGAAAGAAAGAAAGGATGATGGGAGTGGGGGGAACATGGACCCCGGAGGCACCACCGCTCCCCCTTTCTCCTTTGATCTGATGGGGGATCATAGCAGACATAGAGCTTTGGCGGTACCGGTGTAAAAAGGTGTGTATGGAGGGGGAAGAGGCGGGGAGATGCAGCCTGTAAAACCACACAAACACCATGGGGGGAAAAAAAGAAAAAAAAAATTAAAATAGGCTTTACGGTTTCCTGCCCCGCATCTCGAAACGGCCCTACTGAGTGTCGTCGAGGCGGGAGGTGACGGGGCCGCGGTCGCAGCAGCCATGCCCGGCTCTGTCAGGCTCGCTTCTGAGGTGCGATCTTGGATTATTACTTTTTTCCAAACTATGTTCGTAAATCATGTAATAATCCGGCACTCAGTAACTCGGTCCTACCTTTGAGTGGGTCATTATGTTTTATGGGCTTTACTTAGAAATTAATGCAAACCTCTCACGAAAAGAGAGGGGGGAGGCGGGGAGGAGGAAAGGAGAGAGCGGGGAAACCTGCTCCTGATTAGTGCCTTCCCGGGCAGCAGGGCCGGCTCTGCAGGCGAGCCCCGCTACGCGGCCAGCGGGCACGGCCGCGATGCGGATGAGGGGAGAGCAAGGTCTTCCCTGCAAGGCCGAGTTGATGGCTGCAAGCCCTTCTTCCTCCGAAATTAAAACAAACGCACGCACCCTCCGATGCTGACGATATGCGTATTGACCCAGCCAGTCCTTGCGAGGGCTCCCCCGTCGCTGCCCACCTGACGAGCCCCGTTGTCTGGCGCCGGGGGCGTCCCGCGAAGCTTTCCACGCCGGTTTCTGCGGGAAGGGGATGCCGCCTCGCCGGTCGTGGAGGTGGCCAGAGGGCTCAATGTGTGTGGGGGATTCCTGGGAGTAACGGCGGGGAGCAGGGAGAAAAGTGCAGCCCTCCACCACAGCCGGGGGCGCCGCTGGCTCCCTCGCCCTACTGAAACTATTTGTCTGCCACAAATGGTATGGAAAGTAATTAAAGTCGGAGCATGTATGAAAATTATTGACAATGTGTAAAGTAAGAAATCTCATTTGATCGGAATGTAAACTTGGGCGGGGGAGAAACCAGTCAAAAAGGTACCGTGTGTTCAGATCTCGGGCCAAAGCGTGTTTGCCCTTTTTCGCGGCTGTCAATGGGGTATGCAGAGCAGGACTGGGAGACAGGGCGGGGAGGGTTGGGGAGGAAGGGGGCTTTTCCTGCAGCCAGAGACACGATGAATCTCTACAAGGGCTGCCGCTAATATTTTTGCCCTGACACTGCTGGCACTTGCGCGACCTTTTCCACTGAGAACAGATCGGGGTGTGCAGGGGTGGAGGGCATCGGTTCCAACATCCTTCTCTTTTGCAGCGGAGGTCCGTCCGAGCCCTCAGCCTGCCTCCTTCCCGGGAGCGCGGCAGAAACTCCACCTGCCCGGAGCCACCTTGTCCGCTGCCGCCGCCCGGCTGCCCGCAGTGCGTCGGGTCCTCGCCTCTGCTTTCGTCTCGAAACATCCCACTTCTTATTTTACCCCGCGCTTGTCACGTTTTATTTACACCGACAGAGGATGCTCGGAGACAAAAGAGAATTTTTTTTTCCTACGTCAAAGATGTTTTATATTTTTGGAAGGGTTGTGTTTCCTTTTAGAGAGGTGACCTATATCCTGACCGCTGTAGGGGGTTTATTTTGATGCTCCGGGAAGTTCAGTTGGAGCTGTGAAGAACTGGGAGGGGATTAAATCTTTAACCTTGTCATCTGGTATAGGAAATGCAAAGTCTACCCACAAAAATACTTGGTGGAAGTACTCGGGGACTGACACAAAATCGACATTATTATTACATGCGGAGCGTGTCTTTATGCAGGTTTTATTGCTGCTTTATCTTCAGGTTGTCCAGGTCCCCTCCATCAGTCGGAGCCCCTGATTTAGCGTTCATCTGGGGACCCCCTTTCTCCTGTGTTACAACAGCCCGAGACCGCGGGGAAAGCACGAAAGGGCGCAAGGGACAAGCTGCCCGCTGGGGACCCAGCAGCGACCGGCAGACCATCGTCGGTACCCCCAGCACAGCCCCGCGACTGGGTGGAACTCGACTTTGCTAAACCCTGGGTTTAGAGAACAGGGACGGAGCACGAACACCTCAAACTTGCAGGGTGTCTGTCTGCCACGATACCCGTGCAGTCATGAGGCTGGGGTGGGGTGGGATGAAGGCAGTCTTGGGGCAAAGGACTAGGAGGGCTAAGAGGTTAACATCGCAACAAAATCTTAACTATAAGTGTCCCCTGGAAGTTTAAAGACTGAGAAACGCTTTTTCAGCTCGTTGAATAGACGAAACGCCTGTGAAAGAAGGACCTGTCCGGAAAGGGGAGGAAGGACGGGCGGCGGGGGGCGGATATGTTCGCGTCCCTGGTGTCCAATGCTTGCATTTCTCCTCCGCGGCGTCCTCCAGCCCTTCAGGCCCGCGGAGTGCCGGCTCCCTGCGGGTCGCCCCCAGGAGCCAGAATTCTGCGTGTCCAGCCTGAGAGAGTTGAGTGGAGACCTTTCTACCACCTGCTGAGGCCGACCCTCCCCAGGCAAACACTTCCCTGAAGGCAAATAGATTCTGCTCTTTGGCTGGCTTCTTGCCCAAACTTTGTTTCTCGCCTGGTCTTTCTCTCCGTCCTCGGGCACTGAACAAAGCTGCCCTGGCCGTGAGAGTTCTGTAGCAGGGAGGAAAGGCAAAGGTGCGGATCGACTAATTTACGATCACCACGTTCATGGAGGTACCCTAACTCAGGCATACCTTTCCCCCATATCCAGACACTGCTGAAAAAATTCTTAAGGTATCCTCACGGAAAGCCAGCCAAACCCATGTCACGTTACCCCAGGTAACTCCCTGAAAAACGCCGAGAGTAGTATGTGTTATGTACAGGGAGAGTCTCTGACGATCTGGGGTCGGACTGGTTTTCTTTTTTCCCGCAAGGTGAGGTAGGCCCCTGCTTTCGCGCTCAGTGTTCTTGTCTGCCCTTGAGACGCGAGGAGTCTCAAAGCCTTGGATTGCCATGATCATCTCCCCTTTTCCTCTGCCTCAGGAAAGCGGGGAGAGACAGTCTCTTCAACAGGAGCTGGGAAGAAGGGTCCTGATGGCAGCCTTCAGGGAGACGTCTATAAAAAGAGTCACGCCTGCTGCCCATTGCGTACGCAAAGAAAAAACAAACAAACAAACAAACAAAAAACCAAAAAAAAAAAAAAAGGAGAAAGGGAGGGGGGTCGGAAAAAAAAAAGGCGGAAAAACCTATTCAAACAAACATCGGGATCGCACGGCTACTGCCAGAGGTCTCTAGAAGTCAAGAGGTCCCGGGAGCAGCACAAAGGACTGGACAAAACCGCTGCGAGTCCCTTCCCCGCCTTTCTGCTCACTCTGCAGCGGAGGGAATTGCCCCCCCTCCACCCTGTCCAGGTGGTCGCCCCGGCTCTTCAGGGCCGGGTGCCGGGCGTTCCAACCCGGCTCCTCGGCTCCTTCCAGCTCATTAAAATGCCCGCATGTCCCTCATCCGGAAAGGGATCTATGTTAGTCCCTGTAGATCGAGGTCTAAGTCCAGGCACCCTGAAACTGACAGTTGGAGGAAAATCCTCCAGGGCTTAAGGAAACGCACTTTTACAATACTGGAGGGATTTGTTTAAGTTTCAGTCTCGGCTTTAATTGAAAAAACGCTTCTCATCTGCAGGACCTCAGAGGAGAGGAAGGAGCCTGAAGCACGCAGTTAAAAAAGAGAGGAAAAGGACAGAAAAAGAACAAAAAGCGGAGGGTGGGGGTGTGTGGTGGGGAAGGGACTCCAAGATAACCGTAAACATTTATCTTTCATATTTGTCTCCCATTTTCTTAACTGGTTTAGTCTAACTTATTTCATTTAGCCCACGAAGCAGAGGGGACTGTGTTATGAACATGAAACTGAAACCGCAATAATGAAGAGATTTCCTAGAATAAAAACTATGATTATAGAACAACATCTGAGTAACCAAATCTGCCAAAAAGTTTAATTTCCGTATACTGTGGTAAAACAAACCAGTTGTGCTCCGAAACTGGGATCAGCTCAGAAATGGATACACCAATCAAAATAAACATCTCCACCAAACACCAAATGCACTTCTGTTTAATCATAGGCAATTTAAACCATCTTTTAAAGTCTCAGGATCATGTCTTGGGGACTTCTTAATGCCGTGTTTCAAACAAGCATCTCCTGCTAAGAGGAGGAGGTTACTAACAGGTAGAAGGCAGCCGATTGAATTTGTTACCTCCGATTCTCGTATTAGGACTGTGTTAAGTCGCGACTGAAGCAGCACGTGGCTCAGGGCTGCCCTTCTCGGCTTTGCTTCATTGTCTATACTTTCGCGCAAAGCCGAGAAATCAATGACACCCCAGTTTATCGTGACATCTTGTGCTGCGAGTAAATGATTCTTCCCTCTCGACTAATATTAATGATCAAAATTAACTGTCTGAAACGGTGGCAAGGTAGTGTGATTTACAGGCAATGATCCTTCCCCTTGTCTTTAATGCCTTCATTCTCCTGAAGATTGCAGATTGCATGTCCAATTACTTGGACATGTCATCCAGAGATGGTAGTTCGACAGACATCCCGTCGACAAAGGTGAAAAAGCACTCTCGCTCGCCAATCTAGAGCAAAGATGTTTATATATAAACCCACAAATATTAAAAAAAATAAAATCAGAATAGGTTGTTACAATGAGATCAGGAATCGCATGTTGGCCTCCCTGCCCTTCCAGGTAACAGCAGAAAAAAAAAAAAAAAGATATAAGAAGAGATAGATAGATAGAGAGATACATACATACATACATACATACATACATACATACATACATACATGGATACATAGACACATGGATACATAGATACATAGATACATAGTTACATAGATATTCTTTTTTTATTTTATTGCTTTCTTTATGATGGGAAAAGTTTAAATCGATGCCTCCGGAAAGGTAAACATGGTGTATAGACCGGGCGACTATTTTTTATATTAAAAATGTATCGTAAACATTGCTGGACTTGGTAGTGTTTTTCTTAGCTGATCCTCCGATACAATCAAGCCATTTTCGGACACATTCCCATGTATGTAGCAATGGTGATCTGGAGGAAGCTGTCGACGCCTGTTCAGTTAATTTAGGTTTTCTTTGTCTAATTACTGTGGAGCTTAGGGAAAAGGAGCCGGGCTCAGGGCAGTAAACTGACACTTGGGCTCTGTGTGTGGTATCCAGGCAGAGTTTGATGGAAAAAGCCTGCTTCCACTCAACTGCAGGTCACTGTCTGGGACCAGCCCCACCCCCTCCTTGTCCGTACCCACCAGCGAGCTCTCAGCACGGAGCTGCACTGGAGACAGACGGACACACAGGCACACACACAGCACTGCAGGCACGCTGACACGGCATCCCGCTCTGCCCGCGTCCTTCCCGCCCCTATGCCTTTGGTCCAGCATCCCTGTCTGCTCTGCCTGTCGTCCTGCCGCCGTCCTCCTTGCGTCTCCAGTCTGATCCTGGAGCCTCCTCCATCATCCGAGAGCAGGCCTGGGCCTCTCTTCCCTGCCTCCTCTGTCTCCCCGCTTCCTCTGTCAAACGGCTTTCGCCAGAACGCATGACCCACCCGTTGTACCGAGGGGACGTCCCCGGGGAGCGGAGGGAGGGCACATCCCTGATCCTAAGACTTTACCACTGTTGCTCTATAAAATGAATGTCATTTTATAGGGCTGTGAGGATTGACAGAGAGTAGGGAAAAGTCTTTAAAAACAGATGTCTAGCAGGCTTGAAGAGCAGCAAACACTGCTGCCTCGGGCTCCGCAGGGTGAACGACCCCCTTACACGCGTCTACGCTCGCACATATCTGTATCAGCATCCGTGTGTCCTGAGGCGCACAGTCGGAGCTTCGCGCTGGCCTCGCCCCGGGGCCGTGCCGAGGACCAGCGGGCAAAGCAGTGCCTGTGGGCTCGAGGGAAATCCGGGGAGGCGGTAAGCGGGACCGGTGCGGGGCCGGTAGCGGGAGCGAGCCGGGGATGGTACCGCATCAGAGGCAGCAGCAGCAGGAGCAGCAGCACCTCCTGCCCAGATGACGGGTGGACAGAGGCCATCTGGAAAGGGGGTGGTCTCTTTCTCCCCCCCTCTTGCTCCCCCTCTCCCTCTATCTCTGCTGATTTCTCGGCCGGATTCAGGGGGGGTTGAGTGGAAAGGGAAAAAAATGATAGCAAGATTGAAGGAACTGATAGGCGGTCGCGCTGTGCCTTTTACGCAAGAAAAAAGTATATATTAAAGAGTAACGGTGCGAAAGAGATTGGAGGGGGGGGCTCTTGAGCTTCCTCTCCTTGCCGGATTAGGCTGCTAGATGGTCTTCAGGTGGGGGTCGGAGGAGGAAGCAGAGCGGCGCTGAGTGGAGCCTCCACGGGTGGCGCGGGGCAGGGAGGGAGGGGGCCGGACCAGGGCCAGGGCCGGGGCCGGTCCATCACGCCCAGTGCCTGTCTCTGGCGGAAAGCAGAGGAGCCACTGCGCAAGAGACCGTGGGGAGGGATGAGCAGGGCGCTGCCGCCGCCTCCCGCCGCGCTGAGGAGGTGCCCAGAGGACAGCGGCTCCCACCGCCCCCNCACCCCACCCTGCCCCATTCCCCTCCCTCCGCCAGATGACCACCGAGAGCGGGCAGCAGCGGCTGGAGCCCCCCGTCCCTCTCCGCTCCTGCAGCCCGGCTCCCGGAGCTCTCCAGATGAGCCGGCCGCCCTCCTCCGCCCTGGAGACCTCCACCTCCTCTTCCTCCACCTCTACCTCCTCCTCCTCCTCCTCGGCGGCAGCGGCGTCCTCCAAGAGTAAGAAGGCCAGCTCGGGGCTGCGGCGGCCCGAGAAGCCCCCTTATTCCTACATCGCCCTAATCGTCATGGCCATTCAGAGCTCGCCCTCCAAACGTCTGACCCTCAGCGAGATCTACCAGTTCCTGCAGGCCCGCTTCCCCTTCTTCCGCGGCTCCTACCAGGGCTGGAAGAACTCCGTGCGCCACAACCTCTCCCTCAACGAGTGCTTCATCAAGTTGCCCAAGGGCCTGGGACGCCCGGGTAAAGGCCATTACTGGACCATCGACCCGGCCAGCGAGTTCATGTTCGAGGAGGGCTCCTTCCGACGGCGGCCCCGCGGCTTCAGGAGGAAATGCCAGGCGCTGAAGCCCATGTACCGCATGATGAACGGGCTGGGCTTCGGCGCCTCTATCCTCCCGCAGGGCTTCGACTTCCAGGCGCCCCCCGCCTCCCTCGCCTGCCACTCCAACGGCTACAACCTCGACATGATGCCCAACGCCATGGCCAGCGGTTACGAGGGACTCAGTGGCGGCCACCATGTCCCACACATGTCTCCCAACCCCGGCTCGACCTACATGGCCAGCTGCCCGGTGACTGCCAACGGGGACTACGGCCCCGACAGCAGCAGCAGCCCCGTGCCCTCCTCGCCGGCCATGGCGAGCGCCATCGAGTGCCACTCGCCCTACACGAGCTCTTCGGCTCACTGGACAGCCTCGGGGGCCTCGCCCTACATAAAGCAGCAGGGCCTCCCTGCCGCCAACGCCGCCTCCTCCGGCATCCACTCCAGCGTGCCCTCCTACTCCCTGGAGCAGGGATACCTGCACCAGAGTCCCCGCGACGACCTCTCAGGTAGGGGCCCGGAGGGGCGGCGGGGACGGCGGGGAGCGCGACGCCGGCGGGGGTTTTCGCCGGCGACAGAGGTTTCGCGCGGGGAGCTCCAGACCACCACGGTGTCGGAAAAGAGGTGCATTGTCTGCGAGAGGGAAAAAACATGCGTGGGTTGGAGCTGTTCTCTTTCAGGACAGGGGGCTGTCTGCGGCAGGGGTGGAGAGGGCGAGAGGGCTGTGGGTACGGCTGCGAACATCCGTCCTTCTTGCTCACAGCCGAGACGGAGCACTTCGAGGAAAGCCCGGCTCCTTGCCGGCTCGGTCTCGGCTAGCACATCCCCCCGCGGGAGCGGGATTCGTCCGGGGCTGCGGCTTCCCTTGGCGGGCAGCGCCGCCAAGCATCGCCGCCGCGTCGGTAAACCGCGCTTCGCCGAGTCGCGTTGCGGGACTAATCAAATAAAGGCGTCAAATATTGCTCTCTAAACCTTGAGGGTGGGGAGGGGAAGAAAGAAATAAAAAAAACCCTAGCACCAAAACCACCATCTTATCTTAAAAAATGCTGGAGAGATTAAAGCGGATCGAGTGTATTTCTGACATCGGAGGGAAAGAGTTTTCTGGTCTCTGTCTCCCACCCCTTCATTCCCCCGCGGCCTGTGAATACAGACAAAGTCTGCTCAGAAAAATCCGAGCACAAAAATGGGTAAAAGATGTTGGGCTCTTACGGGGAATTTTTCCAAATAGCCCTTTTAAACGTGGGTCCCAGAGGTTAAGCAAACAAAGACAGTCTGGGCTGGACCACACCGAAGAGGATTTTAGCCTGACTTAACCCCTATGAGAGCGAGGTCTTGTTCAATTTTATGGGAATTTCAACAAGTAACAAATACAGGCGACCCTCAGCTCTGGGTCCCCTCCCGCCCCCTCCCTGGGAGCCTGTCAATCACTTTCCTGTCCTTCTGTGAGCGCCGCAGCCTACCCTGGCCTCCTCACAGCCTGCTGTCGCCGTGGGGAGGGCAAGCCGCCGGGCAAGTCGCCTTGCCATCACCGCAGAAGGGGCGTAGGCTGTCGAAGGAGACCAAGCGGTTGCACATTTTCCTCCCTTAAAAATAAAAAAAAAAAAAAAAAAAAAAAAAAAAACCAAAAACCAAAAAAAACCCGTGTTGCGNATATAGACTCAAACGGACTGCTGGGCGCTTTCTTAATGCCGACGGCGAGTGTCCGTTTTCAGCAGTTCAGACTGAATGCCACCACTTTGCAAAACGGAGTTTCTCCGCCTATTTTCTACAGCTTCAGCATGTGGGCCCAGGACTTTAATACAAGCAATCCTTAGTCCTCGGTTAAAAAAAAACAAAAAAAATCCCAAAACTAATCCTTTTTTTTTTTTTTTTTTTTGCTTGAATTCGATCCTTATTTAGTGCATGATATGTAAAATCTTTGCGGTGCAAACTTTTTAGAGGAGTGAAAGGAGATGTGGAAAAAAGATTTGAGCTCTTTTCTTTTAAATACAACCAGCAATAATCTTTCTCGTCCTCTTCTCACAAAAGCAGTAGCAAGTGATTTTCTCCTTTCCCTTTCTTTTAGTTAAATGCAAAGCAAATTGGGGGGCAATCGCTGTTGATCAGACAATAATCGTCTATCCATGACTGCGTCAGGATAGATTTAAAGCTTTGAATTTACATCAGACTGAGGTATGAAGAAGGAAAAAATTGGAAACAGCAGGCTTGGTTCTGCTATAAGGATTTTGAAGCTGGGGGGTAGGGAGAGTCAAATTTTTTTCACACACTATTAAATCCTGCTAAATGATTGAATCAGGATTGTAATAAAGTGGCCCAGTTTATGGTGAGCATACCAGTAGGGTTATTAGAAAGCCGAGGAAATCCAGCGAAATAATCACTTTTATAAAGTGAGCTCTGCGGGGTGAAGGAAGGGACAATGCTGGAGGAGTCGGGTTGTGCGCACCGCCGGCCGCCACCTCCAAAGGGTTCGGCTCCGCCATCCTGAGGAAAACCGGGGACGTTTCCCTCCTGTTTTTCCCTTTTTATTTTCTTTCTTTTAATTAATTTTTTTTCTTCTACCCTCTCACTCTCTTTCTCTTTCTTTTGATGCTTTCTTTTTTTTTTTTTTTTTTTTCTCATGACCCTCGGTCATATTTGACAGGATGCCGCTAGCCGAGTTTCACATCCACACTCCAAATCAAAACCCTTTTTGGCTCTACCCTGCGGGCCTTACTCAGGCCAAATCCAGTAGGAACCCTGCCAGGCTAAAGATCTCAGCACGGTCCTACAGCGCAGGGTGTTGGGGGTGGGTTGATGTCTCCCATGCGGCCCCCGAAAGGATGCCTTTGGCTGTGGGAAATTAAAATGGGAATTTGCAAGGTCATTTATATCTCCGTGCCTCAAATGTACTTTGCTTGTTGTTATTGAGGTACTGTAGAGTATATCTGATGTTTGTGAAAGCACACACACGCTTGTGTAAGGTGTCCATGCTCTTACAGACACATTCAAACATAAATAAATATATACAGTATCAGCACATGAAAGGATGGTGGTTGGAATTCAACCTGCAACCGTTCAAGTCAAAACCAAAAACCTCGCAGGAACAGTGTAGGGAGGAGGGAGAGCGAGGAAAGGTGAGAATCAGGTTCAGCTGGACGCGACCCGGGCAGGAAAACGCCTGTTTTCCACTCAAGTGGCATCGTCTCTTCGCGCGCGTGCACACACACACACAAAACACACACACTCTCTCTCCCTCATCCACCCCACCTGCAGAGGCTGAACTAACCCTACATGCTCGTAACAAGGCAGACAGAAGGGTAGACAGACAGCAGTGCGTGTGTCGCACGCAGAGCAGGAGGGATGCTCTGAGATACGCCTGCGGCTGGGATGCGACCGGACACATGTCCGTGGGCATTCACCTCCGCATGCCTTCCTCTGCTCAGCCTGCGTGCCACACAGTTGTGTAGTTTAGAACGTCCCCGCAGAGCAGGCACGGGGGCTCGTACGAGCATGGGTGCAGCCCCAAGCCCATCCGCAGGAGATGGGAGACTCCGGGGAATCCACGTCCCCTCCTCGCTCAGGGCGCTGGGACTCCCGGTCTCTCTGCCCTGCAAACGGGGCAGGCTCTGCCCCAGGGGAGCGTCCAGGTCCGCTGCCAGGAAAGCCAAAGAGGATTCACCAAACTTTGCACGGGGGAACCGAGATCGGGGGTAAGGAAACGGTGTGCCAGCCCTATGCGGGCAGCCTCTCCTCCCTGCGGGTGTGGGAGGAAGGCTTCTCCGCCCGGGCAGAGCTCTCCGAATTCTGAGCAGCTCTTGTTATTTCCTTCTCTTGCAGTGGGACTGCCTCGCTACCAGCATCATCCCTCCCCGGTGTGTGACAGGAAAGATTTTGTCCTCAATTTTAATGGCATTTCTTCTTTTCACCCGTCCGCTAGTGGATCTTACTACCACCATCACCACCATCAAAGCGTCTGTCAAGACATCAAGCCTTGCGTGATGTGAAGACAGTGCTCCAACAGAGACAATCAGGTGGCATTGAACAGAGCCGAGGTATAGATGGACCACCGAAGATTAAATATATTGTGCACTCTGATAGCATTGATAGTACACGAGTCACTTAGCAAAACTACCTAAGGAAGCAGTGTTTTCGGTCCCACTCCATCCCTCGAAGGACACGTACAGCCGATATAACTCTTCAAAGCTCTTACTAAAAGCAAAATGCCTTGTGAGATGTTTTGGGTTAGGGAAGATGTAAGTGTCCTTATGCCAAGTCTGACCACCTTAACCATAAACCGCCTTTATGTGATTTCCTAAAGAATCGAGCTTTGGGAAAGGGAACAATTAGATATATTTTTATACGAGAATGTGTATTTGAATAGGAAAAATAGATCTCTCAGCTCAGCACCTACAAGGACTTCCCCTTCCATTACTCCCTTAGAGGGAAATTTACTTCTTTATCTTGTTCTCTCCCCGAGCCCCACCAAGGACATTTTGTATGGACTTCATCACCAACCAATTGATATTATTAAACCAGTATTGTTTAGCCCTTTCGTGTATAGACTAAGAAAAGTTCATTATTTTTTCCAGTATTGCAGCAATACAACGTTTTTTTTTATTTTTTACAAAAGTTGTTTTCTACCACAATATTTTTTAAAAATTATTTTAAATAAATCTCGTGTATACTCACACACTATTGCTTTAAAAGGAGAATATATTTGCACTTATGTATACTTTTTACAGTTCGCCAAAATATTTTGATGTAAAAATTTTTTTTCCAATAAAATGTATATAAACGACTATCACTGGACAGACACTTATTTCCTCTCTGCTCCTTCTGAGAAAACTCTTCCACCCCAGCATCAGAGATTGTTCAAGCTGCAACCTCAAATCCTCCAGTAGCTGCAGGAGGCGAGCTGGTGGTTGATCCAAGAAGGCCAGTGCTATGCTTTCTGGGCTGCACCTCCTGTCTTCACGCACTCCCCACCCTGCTTTCCCTCGCTGCTGTATAGACTTTGAAATAACCAGGGTCGGAGACACAAAAGCAGGAAGGTATAGACCGCATGCTCCTCTCTTCGAGGACTTCTCCAGATCTGAAACGCCCTCTCCTCTGTTTAAGGATGTCTCTAGGTGTCCCTGTGTCTCCGTCCCACACAGCCCCCTCCAAGTCCCTCTGTGCCCGACGCGGCTTTGCCAGATGGGGGGGCAGAAGCAGGAGACCCTGTGAAATGAACGATTGGAGCCGGGAGGCCATGTCACGGTTGGGCGGCGAGAGGGATCTGCGATAAAACCATAGCACGATAAGGGCTGGGGGAAGGCACCGGCAATGGTGTGGCCAGAAAACAGGGCCGGAAGGGAGAACAAGGGAGAAAAAGTAACGAAAGAAAAAAGTAACAAAAGAAAAGAACAGAAGGCCCCCCGAAACACTCCAAGCAAAGTAACCCTTGTCCCCACGATGCCGCCTTGCGCCGTGGATGGCCAGAGGCCAAGACTCGGAGCTGGGCGCCGAGAGTTGCTCGCCCGTGCATCCTGCAGGCACTCACGGCCGCGCCGGCCTCACGGAATGGGGAGTGACCACAGAACACACCCCGCATGGCACGGCCCGGCACAGCCTTCTTTGGCCTGGCGGGTGACCATGAACACAGGCCGGGGACAGCCCTGCGCGCCCCCGCCGTCGGGTGCCACTTGCTGCCCGTTCAGCCCCTCCCGTCGGGGAGAGGGTTGCCCCAAAATGTCCCGCCTCCTGACACTGTCTGGCCCCGCAACCGACCGCTGAAAAACGAGAAAGTTTCAGCAAAATGCTACATGCATATATACACACATGTATATATTTATTTATAAATGTATACGCGTACACACATATACACATGGATAAAAAATTATCTCTGTGTAATTATACATAGAGATAAGACTTCAATATTTAAATACATATTTATGCTCAGACATGTCCTTTTCTTCCCTGAGCTTCTCAGAGGGCCTGTGATAAATTATAAAGTCAGTTTCAGAATTTGCTCTGACCACAGTGCTGTGTTTACATTCTTTCCGAGGCAAGCCTGCATGGTCGTAATTTATATCCTAAACACTTGAACGTAACTTGTTTACACAGGAATGACAGGACCTCAAAGAATAAAAAACTGCCTTTCCCTCCCGGGAGGCCGGGCATGGGGCGCCAGTGCCCTCCAGCGGCCCTGGCTCGCAGTTGCTCCCCGGCCGGCAGGCCGACGGCAGCACCCCCAGTTCCGCAGCTTCACCCAACGTTGTCACTGCGATTTTATTATTCTTTTAACTATATTTTTCTCCATCTTTTGAGTTCTGTTATATCCGGAAAACGTGGGTAGTGCTCACAGTGGTTGTTCTCTTAAGAAAAGGGAAGAACTTGCTAGCGTATCCTTCTGTTTTTGGGCTTCTGTGTTCTGCCGCCTTGGTGATTTAAGACTATCAAGGTGCCCTTTTCCCCTTTAAAGCTTCCCAAACAAAGGGCGTTTCAGAAGCAGTAGTCTCTAGACATCAGTATGTTCTGGGATACTGTTAGTAAAATGAACTCAGCCTCTTTCTTCAGAATTTAAAGGTGACTGAAATGACAGGGATAAAAAAAAGTGAACAGATTTTAAAGTTAATTTGATCTGATTCTGTTTAGATATTTGATTTTATTGTAGTACCTTCTACCCTAGGAATTCAGCTCTTGTTTAGTCTAAAGAACTCCAGTGGCCACAGAGCCAGTGAGAGTCAAGACCAAGAGCTGTGCCACTGCGTGGACAAGGCATTTATGTTTTAGTTACACAGTTAAAAATTGTCGGCATCTTTTAACATTTATTAACAGCGATTGAACATGCCCAAACAGTTCACATTTCAGAAAAAGAAATTCTCTGTTAGAGATCCAGCACATTGAGACTTGTAATCATAGCAGTAGTAATGCAGTACTCATCTCTGAGACTTGCAGAGACTTACAGTATCAGATGAAGTATCATAGAAAGCTGGAGTTTCTAGTGTTAAAACTAAACCAGATATCTAGATGTGTATATTTTGTCTGAGCACTGTGAAAGAGTCCAGCAGGGCAGACCCAAAGTTCTGCATGCGTTTGCTAATCAGCCTATAAGGAAAGCTGGAGTTACCGTGCTGAAATGAGCACCAGTTAATATAAAACATGGGAAGGTCTGTGTCTCTACAGTTCTTACTTATTGTTCTTTTCTTTGACACCAGCCCACCCTCTTTCTCTTTGTCTCTTCATCTCTTCATTCCTTGCCTGCTAACATGTCCTGACAGCTTTGTTTCTCTGTGTTCAGATTGTAAGACACCTAAGTGATATTTTTTTTTCTTTCACAATGCTATAGTCCAAGTAGCACCCAACAACAGTCATACACTGCCACTGTGTCTGAGAAAACAGTCACTGCTGACTTGCAGCCTAGGACTTCAGCCTGTACAGTCACTTTGTCCTTATGGGTGAGCACAAAGGAGGATGAGAGCAGAGAGCTTCTAGGTACAGTTCTGGGCTATCCCAATGAAAAACTTTTGTATCCAGAAAGCTGCATTAACTTTTTCAATCAGATCAGTTGGTCTAATGCATTAGTAATGTCTCTCCTTCAAACCTCGCCTCTCTGATGACCTTGGACCGCCACAGCTACAAGAAAGCTACAACTAAATTACAAATACTTAGTCATCTAGACTGATGGCATAGCTCACATTTAGTGAGGTGCTGAGGCAAATAGATTGAACATAGACTAATCCAAACATTTCCATTATTAGAGCACACTAAGCAGAGTCTCCGTGGGATGGGAATGAAATCATGCTGGAGCGCCTCAAACAGTTTGCGTGTGATCTACTATAATCTTATATATATTTTTTTATCCATTCTCTGGTTTTGTCATAGTCTTACAGCCTCAGTGGAGGGATTTTGCTTGTGAGGGTGTTTATATTGCACAGAAAAGAACACCACTCAACCACTTGAAAGCTGGGATCATTTGAACAATAATTTTAACATTGGCAAAATTAGCCAAATGCTGAGATATAGTATGTGGGATGTTGAATTTCTAGCTGGTAATTGACCAAAGTATTCTTCAAAAGAGTCAGTTTATCAATTGCATTAAATCTTGTTGCCCATTATTCTATTAAGAACAGCATCAGGTGAATATGTTGCTGTGTTTTGGCTCAGCTGGTAAAATGCTTTTAGCCAACACAGTTTAGTGTGAGAGTTTTAGCCTGCTTTGGAGGCAAAGAAAAGATTTTTTTTTTGTTTTAACTCAATAACAATAAGCCTGATTTTATGACTAGAAAGATTTGCTTGTAACATATACATGAGGTAATATTTAAATAAGACTGTTCAATAAAATGCTAGGTATGTCACTTAGACCCTGAGAAAGTAAGGTGCTGTTTTCAATTATAGTTTTAATATACCTGAGCGCATGAGTACTCCTGTTAAAGTCAATGGGATTATGGAGATGTTTAGGGTTAAAAGTGCTTAGCTGAAGACAGATGATGGGACTAAAATTAAACACTACAGGTTCCTCCCATATGCTGCAGCTGAGCTCCATGTAAGAAAAGGAGTAGAATATACCTGGTTCATATACAGGATGAAAATTAATTCAAAACATGCTCTGACTTTGAATAGAGATGTATTTTACAAAACCTGCTGGCATTAATCTGCATGAAATACTGCCTTAGCTAATAAGAACACCCGGGCTTTATTTATATATTGAGCCATTTGATAGATACAAATGAAGAAAGAGGTAAATAGAAGCCAACATATTTTTGAATAAAAGCCCAGAGGTTCTTTCAGAGTTCAATGATCTTTGTGTCTAGATTATAAAGAATTCAGAGCAGCTTCATGTGACTTGCCAACTACTGAATAGAGCTCCAAAACATCTGTAATATTAAACAACTTCAAATCTCCTTTTTACGATTGTTTTCATCCAACAGTGATTTATAGAAATCTATTGGCTTCTCTGTTGGTCTTTTCTAAAAAAATGTGCAGGGAGCATAAGGAGGTTTTAAAATTTGTCAGGACACCACTACCAAACTGCAGCTGGTAATTAGAGGTATTTTAACAGTGGATTTAGATTTATTTAAGAGATTATGGAGAAATGTTAACTGCATTACACTGATTATTTTAAGCATTGCAAAATAAATTTGTATTGTGCAAAGAACCGTTGTGTTCATAGGTAATATGATGTTTTCAGGGTAATTCAAAGAGACCGAGCTGCTTTAAAGGAACAGGATATCTTGGACTGGATCCCCACTAGTAACATTTTCCTTGCAGTAGAGTTGCAGCCCATTAATTCTTACTGTCCAAATATAGGTAGCATTAGTTTAAATTAGAAGTTTTATAACTGATTTAGCTCAGCTACTGAAATCTCTTATGTACACAATTTTATCTCATTTTCAGAGATCCTCTTTGGATTGGTTTATATCTGTCCCAATTAACATATACCAAACACATTTTACTTGATGAAAAATGTATTAGTTTTATTTTTGGATCAGTTCAAGCTGGTTTAAAATTATGCTCTGAGACTTGGTCTCATGCACAAGAGTTTTCTGATATGATGAAAAGTGTGATTTAAGTCAAACTGCATAAACAGTGTTTATGGACACTGTCACTGTAAGCCCTCATTTATACATCTACCGGTACCAACTCCCCATAGCTGACTGAAACTAAACAGGACAGTGTCTGTGACTAGGAAATACTTATTTTGAAAGGTTATAGCTTTTTCCTGTGAGATAGCTGAATGTTAAAAACTCGATCTAAGGCACAACCAACACTAGAAATTCCTGGACAATTTTACTTATGGAATCAAAACCTTAAAGTCAGGCCTTGGGCCTTCTTGAATTCATGGTCTCTTTTTCTTTCATCTGGAAGCTTCCTTGACAGAGATTTGTTGACCACTGGTGGCTTGCAGAGCATTTGTCAGTGGCTTAGAGCAAGCTATTTAGTTACAGGACAGTGCCTCTCATTCTTTGTGCTGGAAAGAATATAAACAAATGGGAAAGGGAAGATGCAGTGAAAATTAGAGTCAGCAACATGGTTCACTCTTTTTAAAAAAGGAATGAAGAGCCTAAAACATTAAAATTGAAGAACACAGAAATATTTTCAGGTTCTGCCACCTGTCCTTTGGCACATGGTCTCTTAATGCTGGTAAAGCCAGATGGTGTCTTGGCCATTAGGGAAGGGAGAGCAGAGCTGGTCACTAGAGAGGAGCCAGAAGCATCAGAAAAGCACTGGAGGAAGTGTATTTGGATTCCATGTGACTTAACAGGCAGAGCAATAATAGAGAGGGTGAAGATTCCAGGGAGTGATATGAATATTACCAAGTCAGGGTTATCATTGATAAAAGAGCTGCATGAACAAGAGTAACTTTTACAGCCATCATGGCAACACTCCACTGTGTCATTATGAAACACAGAATTACAAGCTCCCTCAAAAACAGACATCAAGTTCCACTCCTTATATCATGCACTAAATCCTGCTTTCACACATGACAAGCTCCCCTCATTGCAGTGTACCTCTTTTTCCTTTCTGAAGCAGAAACAAAGCTGTGCTGGGGACTGGGAACACTTGAATACATCAATATTCTGGTTTTGCTTAGTGTGAGGCAGCAAAGAGAAGCGGATAGGAAAAAAGCAACAGCTCATAAGTGACCTCCAGTAAACAAACAGAGGCTTGTTCCAGGACAGTAGAGGAGCAGGGGGTAGGACAATTTTGGCTTGACTACCCATTGAAAGTATTCAAAGTAGTCTGAACAAGCACAACCAGGGTGCAGGACTTGTCCAAGTTACTCAGCAGGCTCAGAGGTTCTGTCAATAAAGCAGTAGAAACTGTTTAGCAAAACCTATCTTAAACATAGGCACATGTGAAGCAGTCCAGCCTTGTTCAAATTCCCAGTGGTAGGAAGCATGGCAAGACATGCAGAGCTGGTAGTTTTTAAAATATCTTCTTTCTAAAAGCATTATTTCTTCCATGGAAATCAACCAACAATCGGAATTTTAGGAGACTACTTTATCCCTGAATACTTGCTATTTCAGGCTTCCCTGAAGATGGTAAATGCTCAGCCCTGCAGACATCCTGGGAAATGCAACTGGCACATTGCATCCCACTGCAGCCTCCAGCCAGTGAAACCTCATCTTGCACATAAGAAAGGAAAGGACTAAAGCTCTGTGCTTGCCTTCAGCAAGATCATAACAAAGACAAGGATGTATCTCAGCTGGAGCACTTTATGTTTGATGTCAGTGATTTGCGATGGTAACAGGGGTGAATTTCTACGAGGATGATGACCCCAGCAGGAGCCTAATGGGGCCAACAGGGTGCAGAGTGGTATTCCCCCAGTATGCTTTAGCCCTGCAATTCTGATCTTTTCAACCTTCTTTGGCTGTCCCCTCTCACCTTTCCATACCTATTGATTACCTCAGAATATTTCTTCGTCTGCCAAGTGAGTTTTACATCAATCCTGAGACACAAGCCTTGCTCCTGTACTACTTCAGACAATGGCCTTTGTTACCAAAACCATGAGAGAAAGGAAAGACTGCGAGTCATTACTCACAGTCTCAAACATACTTGCTCAAACATACATTACTGTTTCTGTTCTAATATTATAACATCAGATACGCAGATCCCATCAAACCCTTGACATTTCCTCTATTTTTCCCACCAATTTCCTCCTCTTTGTTACTGATGAATTGCTTGCACTGCAGTCCTACTATAGGACCAGGGTTTAAATATGTGACTCAGTAAAAGAAAACACATACACATGTACTTTTTTTTCTAAATCCAAAGAGAAGAACTAGGATTCCCCATTTTTTTTTTTTTTTACTGTAGCCTGCTGATTTTGAGTTCTCTGATTCTCCAAGTTCCCACTCCCTAAAGGAAATATAGGAACTCTGCAACTCAGTTTCTGAAGGAAGAGGTCAAATTAGAAGATGACCAGAATAGATAAGGGCAGACCCAGCAGATCAGACCCACATGAGGATAGGTAAGAGCAAAAGAGAAGGATAAACATGGCATTTAATCCAGCAGAATAGGACTAGCTCTTCTACCAGCCAGTACTGTGTTTTTGTTAGCTTCTTCTTGGCCCCATCCTTAAGCCTTGGAGGGAAAGATGATCAAAAGGCCATGTTCTCATTGTGTAGAAATGTATCTGTTGTAAGCAGCTGACATATGCCTGTTCCAAGAGAGCCCTTTATCCCTTTTCAACTGCCACTGCCCATCACCTGGGGCTGACTGCCTCCCCAGGGATGTATCTAAAAACAGTACAGGAGGACATGAGACTTCTGAGTGTTTTCCACCTGCCCACAGTTGGTTCTGGATTTAAGTACCCCCAGGGTCCCAAGGCAGGATCCACACTCCGAGGGTAAGAAACGGAAAACAGATGGTCATGTGAAACAGACCATCCCATCTAGGGGCATCTCAGGACATATTTATTAGTCAGGAGCATGCACCACAGCAAAACGTGGCTCTCTTTCTATATCGAAAAGCCTTTGATGGTTGGCTAGTAATGGCTAAAAATCAGAAAAATCCATAGTCCAGACAGGCTCTAAGTGTGCCAAAAAGATCCATGTGCTGGCAAACATGCTATTTAGCTTGTTCATTTCCTGTATGCTGTTTGAAGCAGCCAGAGTCCTTTCCCACTATTTAGTCCTTTGAATGCAGAGTAAAATAAAAACAGAAGAAGAAACATGCAGCTAGCAAAAGTTTCAAGCTCAGCACTTCAGGAGGCACTTGAACACAGGGAGAGCAGACAGAGGACCCCCTAGAGCTGGGAAAGCCCCCACTTATAGCATATGTTCTGCATAGTCTGCTCTGTGGAGATGTTGATAAATTTGTCTCTTGCCTGCACAGCTGTCATTCACAAGGTCACTTTTTCCACCAGAAAGAGAATCTGACATAGCTCTCTCACATTCTTACAGGCACAGGCAGTAGGTATAAGCCTATAAAAACCCCAGCTGTCCATAAAGTACACATGCTTTCAAGTTCTTTCAGGTGGACTCATGTAATTAAGAAAATGTATGAAGTTCCTCATCAGTCCTGTCTCAAAGCCTTTGTGGCCTAGGATCTTGTGTTTGAAAGGGGAACAGAAAACTCGCAGACTTAAAAAAAGTATTAAGGAGTCCAGCATCCCCTGCTTGTTCATGGTGAAGTGTCTCTGGAGAGTGTGATCTACATCCTGGATGTCATTCCTTGTTTTAAGAAGATCATCACACCTAGTTTTGCCAGGACATTCATTTTCCAAGGTACCCTCTTGGCATTCTAAGAACTGCCTACCAAACTTAGTATTGATTTCTTTTCCAAGTCCGTAGGTGAATACTGAACACATATAAGATATTCTTTCAATCTGTTCAGCCTATCCACCAGCCCCAGGTGCTTCAGAAAATGCAGGAAATTTTGCAGCAGGCAAGTATGCATCCACACCACTATGCATCCACTAAGGGTGAAATTTGCACTCAGATTTGAACTTAGCTATTGGCCTCTCTAGCATCCCATGCTGAGGAATACCAGAGGTTGTTTAGGTGGTATTTTACAGGTGCCTTTCTTTCTGTGCATTTTGTCTGTGTTTATTTTAACATTAATACCAAGGCAGAAGCTCTTAATCCATCTTAATCAGATTTTTATTATTTCTAAGTGATTTTACCACATCTGCACCTGTCCCTTTCCTAAGACAGTTAACCACTGTCTTCATATATTCTGGCCCCTAGTGTCTTACTTGTGATTCCTTTAATCCCCACTTCACAAGAAGTGAAACCTGCTTAGGCAGGAAATCACATTTTTATATAACAAACCTATTAAAACTAGTTGTCAAAACTCCTTTTATAGAAAAAGCATTCAAAATAGACATCAGAGGAAGAATGATGGGAACTCTTGGAGATTTCTTTAGAAGAACAGGATCCAACATCCACCTATACATTTCTCTCCATTGCCTGTAAAAGACATCAGATAATGGGCTTAAGTGAAGATGACTTCTTGTCAGTTAAGTGTCATTTCTTGTAGTTAAGTGAATCCTGGCCAAGATGCCAGGTCCTGAACAACAAGTAAGAGACAGGATTGCACTGCTGGCTTCTAATGTGATCCTGTATAATCTCCACCACTCTCCAAGTGCAACTCACATCTGCACAGGGAGCAGAAGCTTCTGTTAAGCCGCCTTCAATATGACCCAAGCCTTTTTTCAGAGGTCATATCAAATGCTCCCACTCACAAGAATATTTTGCCTTCCCCTTTAGTATGTCTTATTTTGCATGTGCCACAAATTTAGTTCTATCTGCCATTGTATTTGGCCTTCACCCACTCTGCTGAAGTCCCACTGATATGCTGTGCCCAGTGAAGTACCAGGCTTTGACTAAAATAAATGACCTCATCAATCACTTGCTTGATCCCATTCACCTTTACAGACTGCCAATATCTATGTTAAATAATACTAGACTCTGTTACTTCTCTACCAACACATTTGTGGAGACAAAAATTTGCCATTTCTTCATGTTTATTGCATCCCATTTCTTACATAGCTTTTGGTTCATGGCTTCTTCTCATGTGATAGGCTTAATTTCTTTAGCAAATACTTAACAAAGAGCTTATCAAATTTCTTTAATGGAAGGATGTTAGATGCTGGACTTCTGGTTTGGTCTTTTTGTGGGTATTTTTTGTGGTTTTGGTTTTTGTTTGTTTTGGTTCCATTTTGTTTTGGGCTTTTTTGTATTTTTTGGTACAGAAATCAGGTTGGGAATAGATAGTTGCATTTAAGATCCATTCCCTGGGTAGATGCAATGCTTCTCAAGACCATGGATAAACTTCTTCCCATTTCAGTTACATCAGTAGAAACTATGTAAGCAAGCAAAAGCTTTGTTAGTTTTGGCTGATTACTTGGGCAGACTTAGCGTAACTGAAAGAGAAACCTACTAAAAATTTCTGAGAATTTTACAGTATGAGCAGACACTCTATTCTAAATACAATAAGCTAGTTTGATCAAGAAAAAATTTATTTACAAAATTGCCTTGCCCAATCCACGGGGAACATTATATACTTGCAGATATCAGTGTTTTGTTACTAAATGCATGTGTTAATGCACTAACTGTGATCTGGAGAACTGTGGAAGAAGAGGCGAGAATAAGAAAGAAAACCAGCAAATATGAAGACCACAGAGAAAATAAAAAAAATATTTTAGATGAGATCTGCCACCGTGCCTTTCGTTGCTCTTATTTTCTGTAAAGTACAAAACTAATGAAGCAGGTAGGAGAAAATGTTCTGGGAATGAAATAAGGGGGGGGTGGTGGGGTGGTGTAAGATGCCCCCAGAAATAGTGAGCAATGCCCAGGGGATAGTGAAGCAGCTGCTCATCCCAGTACTGGCCTGTTTGGTCAATGAGCTGGCGTGTCATCAGCCCCATCCGGACCCTGTTCTGACAGACATTCCTATCTAACACCATTTCCAGCAGAGACAGAGAGTTGTGTCCTGCCTCTCCCAGTCCAAGTGCAGAGGTGCCAAGACAACATGGAATTTGACCAAAATTTGGGAGGGAAGAATGAAGCCTAAGTCATATTCACGTGTGCAGGCCTTCTTTTGTTATTTTAACCCAGTTATTGAAGCAATGTGTTCCTGTTGATTTTAAAATTCTATTTTGTTTTGAAAGGCCAAACTGCGTCACTGGATTCATTGTCTAGTTACAGAGCTCCTGAGAGTGGGGAACTTACAGCCAAGGTCCAAGACAAACCATCTCAGCAAAATGAGTCATAGGGAGACATAAGGGTGTGAATCCAAAGATCCAGTCTGAAAGGGATGGTCCCAGTCTGAAATGGTGGAGAGCACGAGGAAGACATGCCCATGGAGAGGCTGCAGAGGCATGGGACCGCAGCAAGCACATTGGCTATGGAGAGGTCGTGTTGACATGGACAGATGGATACAGGCTCCTCTCATAACGTGGTGCTGTGGCATGTTTATGTGACCAAGCCCACCACAGCTGACACGGTGGGTCTACATTGTGTAGACTCAAAATCACCTGCGGAACAGGCTTGGGAAAGCATGATATCCATTTAGTCTCGATAGGTAACACCTAGGACATGTGTCACCAATGATATGTCAGGAAAGCAGGAAAGCCCAGAGAGATTACTAGAGAAGGAGGGCACAAAAAAAAGCTAGCTTACAAAGACAGACTTCTGAGCTGTAGGATGGGGAAACACATACAGAGTTAGGGCTAGGAAACAGGTATGAATAAAAAAGGACAAAAGAGAAATGATCAGAGTCACTCTGATGAGGAAGGAGAGTGGGAAACCCAAAGAAAGGAATGAAACGTTAGATGAAGTGCAGGCTATTACAAAGCAAAGCCGAGGAGGACGGAAGGGGTGAATAAAATGATGATGTTGGAAAGGCCTCTCCAAATGACAGAGGGAAACAAAGATAACTAACCTGCAGCAGGGGGAAGCCCTTCCCTTTTACACTACAGGAGAGGAACAGCCATCAGTCCTTGAAAACTCGATCCAAGAAAGTCAACATAGAAGTGCCTGGAATGTAAAGGAGGAGAGAGTGGAGAAAAAGAAAAATCTGCATGGGAATGGAAATGATCTTTCCTTTGTCTTGGATAGGCCATTTGCTGCTTACCCACTTGGAATTTTTATTTCCCTCTCTCTGAAGCTCACATGGTTTCTCTGCAGGCACTTAGGGATCTCAATATATGGTGTCTCCTATAAAAAGTATTTTTTGGTACTACATGAAGATACGTTTAGCTTGCATATTGGTAATATTTTCAGATTCCTTTAAAGATTAGCTTTAGCTGTCATAACTGTCTTAGTGTTCCTGTTTCCCTTATACCTGTAGTCTGTAGGCAGAGATAAAGTCACTGAGAAAGAATATAGATTTGCTTCTTCAGAAAAGCCTTGTTTTTGTCTTATCAGTGAAATAAGTACATCCTGTGCATAGAGACTAAAAAAAAATTTATGGAATCCAAGTTCACTGGGACCTTACCATTGGCTTACTCTGCCAGATTATTATAAAATGGCTTAAGTAAATAAATAACATTGCATTGTCCAAAAACTCCTTTCTTGGAAAGCCTAGTATACAACCTCTTTATGCAGTTAAGTTTTCATTAACATCTTCCTGGTCCTTTAAAAAGTAGTCCCTTACATTGCCACAAAAAATTGAGAAAAATACTCCAGAATTATTCCAAATAAGGAAAATCTGGAGCATCATTTATTACAGCCATAAATTCTCATGTAAATGTCAGCAACCAATAGATCCTGGACTTCAGTCATGGCAAATGTCCTAGCATGAAAGATGCAATGTTTAGTTTGAGGCTGTAAAAATGCTCATCTGTAGCCTTTGGACAGCCAGTACCAAGAAACTGTCACTGCACTGTAGAGAGAAACTCAAGTGTGAGAGATTCCCATTAGGATTTAGTGTCACAGCAACAGCCATCAACAGCATGAGCAGCAGCACAATAGGGTGGTCAGCATGGGACACTGTGTGTTGTCTCTCAAGATGAACCTCAGCCTTCATTTGGGAAACCCAAGGCACTATTACTATGGAAACCGTGCACCACTTCAGCAAGACAACAGAAGTCAGTTGCATCAAAATTGTAAGTTATTATCACTTATCCATACCAGGGCTTTTGGCATCCACAATATCTTGAGCCACCCAGTTTGAAGAAGAAGGATCATTTGTTTTACTTGACTGCTGGGAGCAGAGGTGAAGGAAGAACAATAGGGCAAAAGAAAGTACAGTTTTGAAGCAAGGAGCCAGTTTCTGTTCTTGGGCTGATTCCTTGTGTGGTTTATTTTTTTATTTGATTGGGCTAACATGTTTTACCTATGCTTTCTCCAGCCTAGAGAAGTCCTTATGACCATGGCCACATACATGCCTTTCTCCTTAGCTCTGCCTCTGCCCTAGTCTTAGTCTGGCATGCCTGAAATAGCCTTTGCCTCTGCAGCAGAGTAATTCAGATTCAAGGCAGGAGGTTATTCATAACATAATGCAACACCAAAGCTGGTCCAGCTTAAACTGCACTTAATACAACCTGCCAAAAAGCCTACCTTGGCTGACTCATATGCACACATTACCAAGGAAAGCCATGATATAACAGCATTAAGAGCTGCTCATGGTTTTGTTAAAGTAAATACCTACAGGTGTGTCATAGGTAGAGATGCTTTTTATGTTTAAAAATAATAAAATTTCACAGGTTGGCCACATTCTTAAAGTGAAAAAATGGCACCTATCCAGTGGAAGGAGCATGTCTGGAGCACCTTACTCTCATCAAATTTGAAACCCTTCCCTTAGGTCTGTGCTCTGTTCCTTTTCTTTGCAAGCCCTGTGCTCAGTGCCAACACTACAGCTTCCCAGCAGTGGTGGGAAGGGATGAAAAACTGGGCTGGCCCGCATGTACAACCCACAGCCTTTTCCCAGGGGTGACACTGGTGGTGGCTTTGCTGCTTTAGCTGGCCCAGCTCACAGGTTGTAGCCAACCTGTTTTATAGGTGAGACATCTTTGGAGCAAATGTTCTGGAGATGCTTACTAAACACTTGCAACAGCAAGGCACAATCCCTCCCTCCAGGGCTACTCAGCTGGCTTTGGAGAATACAGCCTGATCCAAAGTATCATGCCATGGACTTTGAAACCAAATTCCTCACTAATTACTCTTTTTTTTTTTTTTTCCCCTCAAAGCTGAGTCTTTACAGGCAGTAAGTCCAAGGTGCTTAGACACTATTGAGGTTCCTTCGTCACATACTGAAAACTGTTGAGAATTTTTCAGTGAGTATGCTTTCATGCTAGCAGGTGCACAAGACCATCAGAGAGAATGGGGCCAGTTGTATTTTTATTTGATGTTAAGATGTCCAAAACTAAACCAAAATTCCATGGAGGATTAGGGACAAAAGAAGACACTGTGAAGGTAGGTAATGTGGGGAGCACCCTTTGGAAGGTCCTCCTCAGGCTTGGATAGGGCTTAGATGGTGTTTGGCACTCACTGAGAAAGATCTTATCTGAATCAGCCTATTACTCATGTCAACAGCTTTCTCATCATGTCAGCCTCAGGTCCTGCTGGGCTCCCAGGGTCACAGGAGCAGAAGAGTTGCTGCCTCAGATCTTCCTGTTGGAAAGCAAATGCAAGGGTACAGCTGCAGGAAGAATTGGTCCCTAAATCTCAGAGGAATGACCCGGTAGTTACAAAGAGGTCTTATCACTGTCTTTGCAAGATCAGCCTTCCTATACATTTAAAAGCTATACACTTAGATGTGACACCTTGGAGAAGAAAGATGCATTTTTTTAGGATTATTTTCATTTCTATTGGTCATATTTTAAACCCAGTCTCCCCAGAAACTGAGAGTTGTCTGAGTTAAGGTCTTAAACTTCTTCTCCACTTCCCCTTTCTGCTCCTGTCTAGGGTGGTTTTGACTGCTTCAGCCTTTCTTTTGAATTTGAAAACACAGATGTAAGCAGATAATGAGGCCACAGGAGGAGAATCCTTCAGGATGTCTTGTTTGGTTTGGAAATATTTAAATGTCTGCTGCATTTCCTTTGAGCACAAGGCAGGAGTCTGTGAAAGGGCACTGCTCCTTCTGCTACCCACGGTACTGCTAAGGGTTGGAGAGTGTGCGTGCATGCAAGCATATGTGTGCACGTGTGCATGGGATGATTTCTAATCTTTTCAGCATGGTTCTTTTTCCTGGGATAATGCAAAACACTTCTGTAGGTCACATTTCCCTGGAGGAAAAGATTTTAACTCTAGTAATTCAGGTGAAGATTGTTCTATCTTAATAGCCTGCCAGTTTCACATGATTACAACAAATTCATAACTTTCTAAATCACAATGTTTTGAAGAGTGGGTTTTTTTGTGGTTTGTATATGTTTGAATGCTAGTGGACATTATGAATGGTTGGTTGTTTCAGATTAAAGGATCATAATCAAGAAGAAAAATTTTTATTGTGCCATATACAAAGCAGTGAACGGCTGTTGAATAAATTACATGATGAATCTGAGAATCAGAGTCAATCAGCTTTACAGTGAGGATGGTACAAAGGAATTGCTCAAGAAACCCTAATACAGAAAGAGAAATCTTAATCATTTTGCTCCATGGAGTTAAAACCATGTTGCAGGTTACTCTTCATTTTCTACTGGAAAACACCTCATGGCCTGACTACCACAGATAGGGCCTGGGCAAAGGAGAAATATAGAATCTGATTAAGAAGCAAGAATCAGAAAAATTCTTCATGGCAGAAAAATGTGTACAGAAGAACAGTGACTTATACTACAGATGAATAAATAAAACTAATATCCAGGGAGTTTTCATAAGATATGAAAAGTCAGGCACATGCAAGCCATGCTTTTCCTGGCTTCATCCAAAGATAGCTGAGGCCTATAGAAAGTATTAATAATAAGGAGTTGCATACAGGAATGTTCAAAAGAATTGGCAGCATTTATGCTAGAAAGAGTTGTCCCATTGCCAAACATGAAAGATGACTTGTTGTCTTTGCTGATCACATTTGGACACTACAGTTCAAATTTAGAATATACCTATCAATATAGAACAATAGATTAAATTTACAATACATAAATAAGAAGAAATTAAATTCTGATCCAAGAAATCTGATGAACTTGAAAATGCACAGATCATGAAAAATGATTGTGACATTTTGAAGTGACTTGTTTGGATTTTTGGAAACAAGATTGTTTCAAAGAAGCTTAAATTGCAAATACTATTGCACATTGGTTGTGCTCCACATACCCTATTCCAACAAATACTGTAATTTAATTTCTAAGGGGACAATAAATGTGAGGAAATGTTTTTAATGTAACCTTGTATCAGTGGAGAGTGTAGTGTAAAGTGCTATTTCAGTTCATTGTGCCAACAGTTGAGTGCTGCAGCTAGTCTGCTCTTAAAAATAGTAGTACTGCTACCAGTTTAAATCAGGATACCATGAAATGCACTCTACAACCATAAATGCATTCCATAGTGTTGCTGCTAGTAAATATGTTTCCTGGGCTTGTCTTGTGGGCAAGTCAGAGAGTGTGATAAATCCATCTACTAAGGATGGACATTAGATGTGAGCTCAGTGAACACACATAGGCATACAAGCCTACACACACCCACACACATGCACTCACACACACATATAGAAGTAAATATTTATTAAAGAGATGTCTCAGTGTCAGCCCCTCTCTGTATGTTGACATGAACCAAGTCTAGAAGCCACAGCTGGAAACAAAACAACCTGTGAATACTTGACCTGGAAACAGTGAGAAATTCTTCTGCAATTCACTGATCTTCTAACATTTAACCCTTATCAGTTCCACTTCTGGCTTCTGCATGAACATTTGAGACAGAGCTTGAGTGGTAGAAAGTGAGATGTGATATAATTATGTATGTCCAACAGATTAACTGCCTTAGGAAAATAGGGCCAGATGAAGTAGGATGTGTTCTGAACAGGTGGAGAATAAACTCACACAGCACATTCTGCTCCCAGAAAGGAAGAAAAAGAAGGAAAACATTTGATATAGCAAAGATTTTTCACATTCAAAATACTCCTTTCTAAGTCTGTAATTTCTCAGATAGGTCAAAACAGAAAATGAGTGATTACTGTTACAATTGGCATACACTCTGTACTTTGGCTGCATTTAAGGTACACAACATTTTCCAGAGAATCATGTCGGATAATTTGTCTTGTGTGTTTTAAGCCTTTTTCACATGTCCTGAAAGACGTAAGCAATAAAATACCTTAAGGAGTGCAGTGGCTGAAGAGGAGAGGAGGCAAGGGCCCAGTGTCAAAGCACCCAGGGGCTTTCCTGACTGTGTTCCCATCTATCATATGATTCCAGATGGGTTGCTGACACCAATACTCCCCAACCTGGCTGCCTAATATTCAAAATGTCTTTGGCAAGAGTAATTTCAAATGTCAATAGTACTGTTTATCTTCACACAGAAGAAAAAGTAACTGCACCTAAATCCAGACTGATAGGCAGAAATAAGCATTGTGATTTGCAGAACTAAGCTCCTGCAGGGTCACTGTATGGTGCTGTACCTGTGCATATCTGTGTTGCCTAACTTGCATGGTTTTAGAGGGTTGATGTAAGGTGAGAGGGTCATCAAAAGAGTTCAATAGAAGGAAATACAGTTCAGTTCTTGGAGGACTCCATATTCCCAGTGCCTTAATCATCCAGTTTGGTCCTCTTTTGTAATGAATTCTTGCTTCTTGATTTGTTTTCTTATGGAAGTGAGATCACTAGAAGGAAGCACTGAGGATTAAGGGAGGTTCTCACCTTGAGTTTGTATGGGTGATCACAAACACATACAGGAAACCAGACTGCGCTACTGAGTTGTCCAGAGGAGACACAGACTTGACTTCTACAAGGGGGATCCCATCTCTTCCTACTGCCCCCATATCCAGGATAGGGACATTGGGCTTCCACCTTTGGCATCTTCCCAGTGTTTTCCTTACCCCAAATTATGTGATATAGACTACAAATTTCTTTGAGCAACATTCCCTGTGATTTCTTCTATTATATTAAAACACCTCCAAAATTCTTTTAGATGACTTCTAGTTCAACTTGTATAATTATACTGAGAGAAATAATCAAGTAAAAATATTACAAAATTCAGCGTTCTTATAGGAGCATTTTTATTCACTTGTTAAACTTGAAACATATGCTTTTGCCTTATTAAGTTCAACATCCTTCCACTTTGTCATAAATTGATTCCAATTCTCAGATAATTTCTCTTTAAATTCAGTGCCACAGGTATATCATTCTTTGGCTCAAATTTGTTTACTGCTATTAAACATGGAAAATGAAAGAAAATTTTACTTCTTCTTTGTGAAACAGAATTGCTAAAGTGTGGTTCTTGTCAGAAGAATGAATGTGAAAGTAGAATTCTGTATTTCACTGTCATTGTTCTGCACATGAACTCTGATCCACTTACCAGTCAACACCTTTTTACCTATTGCTAATATGGGAAACTCAGGCCAGAGCTGAAAATTAATTTCCTTGTTCAGGGAGTCATGAAACTTTAACGTCAGACAAGACCTCCTTATGCAAGTGGCTGAGATACTAATGAGGGGGACCTGTTCCTTATAACCAAGGAAGAATAGGTCATGGATGTGAAAGCTGGGGCTGGCTTTGACTGCAAGGACTGTGGAATGATGGAGTTCAAGATCATGAACTAAAGGAAGAAGCCAAATAGCAGCATCACAACCTTGGACTTCAGGAGAGCAGACTCTGGCATATCCAGGGACTCTGGCATATCCAGGGATCTGTTTGGAAGAAGAACACAGGGGATGGTCCTGAAAAAAGGAGGAGTCCAGAAGAGATGTTTGATTCTCAAGAATAACCTCCTCTGAACTCGAGAATGATCCATCCTAACAAGTCACAAATCAAACAAAAGCAGCAGGAGACCTCTACAGATGAACAAGAAATTCCTGACTGAACACCAGTAAAAAAAAGTGGAAAAGAGGTGGAGGAGGAGGCAGGTAGTCCAACCCAGGAAGAACACAGAGACAGAACACAGTTCTAGTGTGCAGAAAAGGTCTTAGGAAAGACAAAGCGCATCTGGAGCTGACTCTGGTGAGGGACATGAAGGGCAACAGTGCTTCTACAAGTGTATGAGCAGCAAAAGAAAAATGTGGCAAAATGGGGGCCTGCTGCTGTGCAAGCTAGGGGACATGGTGATAAAAGACATGGAAAAGGCCAAGGCACTGAGTGTCTTCTTTGCCTCAGCCTTTACCAGTATAGCTCGTCTTCAGCAATCCCAGATCCCCAAGACTGATGGGAAAGCTTGGAGTAAGGAAACTTGTCCTCAGTGTGGAGGAGAATCTAGTTAGGTGGTATTTAAGCAAATTAGATCCACACAAGTCTATGTTCTCTAAAGGGATGTTCCCATAAGTACTGAGGGATCTGGCAGATGTCATTGTGAAGCCACTTGATAACCTTTGAAAGGTTGTGACAACTGGGGAAATTCTTCGGGACTGGATAAAAGTGTCACTGTTAGCTTCAAGAGGGGCAATAATGATGATTTAGGGAACTACTGGCTAGTCAGACTTGCCTTGATCTTTGTGAACATGGTGAAGCAAAATATCCTGAAAATCATTTTCAATCACTTTAAAAACAAGAAGAGTATTGAGTATTGCTGTGGATTGAGTATTGAGTATTGCTGTGGATTTATGGAGGGGAAAGCATGCCTGACTGACCTGATGGCCTTCTATAACAAAGTGACTAGGTCAATGGACGAGGGGAAAACAGTGGATTTTGGTTATCTTGGTCTTAGCAAGGCTTTTGATGCTGTCTTCTGTAATATCCCCATTGACAAACTGATGAAGTATGGGCAGAGAAGTAGATGAAGAGGTGGAGTGAAATCTTGCAGAACTGCCAGGCTCAAGGGTTTGATCAGCAGCACAAAGTCCACCTGGAGTCCAGTCCAGCCCCAGGGGTGAATGCTGGGTTCAATACTGTTAAACATATTCATTAATTAACTCAACGATAGGAGACAGAGTACACCCTCAGCAAATCTGCAGATGATCTGAAGTGGTGGCCAATACACCAGGTGGGTGTAATGTCTTTTAGAGAGACCTCAACAGGCTGGATAAATAGGCTAACCTGAG
Organism: Neodrepanis coruscans; assembly: GCA_013400695.1. NCBI lineage: Eukaryota > Metazoa > Chordata > Aves > Passeriformes > Philepittidae > Neodrepanis > Neodrepanis coruscans. The sequence goes on from VYZS01021465.1 coordinate 49,830, forward strand.
TTCCATGGTGTTCAGTAATGGCAAGCGCAAAGTTCTACATTTGGAGAAGAATAACTCCATTCACTAGTACAGGCTCCAGACCTGACCAGCCCTGCAGGAAAGGATTCAGAGGATCCTGTGGTCCCATAGTTTCTCATGACCCAACCACGAACCCACAAGGCAAAGAAGGTCAACAGCATTCTGGGTTGCACTAGAAAAAGCAGTACTGGCAGGTCAAGGGATATGATCCTTCTCCTGTATTCAGCATTGGTGAAACACATATGCAGTGCTGAGTCTGGATCTGGGCTCCCCAGTACCAAAGACACACTGGAACAGGTTCATCAGGATGCCACAGAGATAGTGAAGGGACTGGACTCTCTCTAATATGAGAAGGAGCTGAGAGAGCTGTGACTATATATTCTAGTGTAAAGAAGGCTCAGAGGAATCTTAGCAATCTGTATAAGTATCTGAAGGGAGAGAAGATTGAACCAGACCCTTCTCAGTGGTGCCCAGTGGCAAGAGAAAATGAGCACAAATGGAAATACAGGAAATTTCATACAAACACAAGAACTAAACCATTTTTCTTTTTTACTGTGAGAGTGGTCAGACACTGGTACAGGCTGTCCATAGAGATAGAAGAGTTTCCATCCTTGGAGATACTCAAAACCCAATAGGACGTGGCCCTGAGAAATTTGCTGTAGCTAATGCTACTTTGAACTAGGTGGTATACAGAGCTGCCTTCCCACTTTAGCTGTTCTATGATCCTGGGACCCCTGTGATCATTCTGTATAATCTCTTGCCATACATGGACCACAGAACTTCATGATTGACTTCTTTGTACACGCAAGTCAGACATGCTAACTGAACAGAACACCACTTCTAGGCAGTCATCTGAATGGGGTGTAAGATTTTAACTGATGGTCAATCTGCCATGCCCTTATATCTCCGTATGTCACCTTTGCTAATAAGAAGGCCCTTTATATAATCTAATTATTGTCTTCTACCATTGATATTTAACAGCTTATAATCGAAAATTTCCATCAACCAAATATTGTAGGTTGAAGTTAAAGCCGTTTTCTCCCCCCTCCCCCCCAACGGCAGGTAGGGGGGGTGGGGACGGGTGGGGATGGGGCCAGTCCCCAGAACAGCTGCATCCCCCGCCCCCACCCACAGCACTGGTGCGGGTGTGGCCCACCTGGGCTGGCAGGGACAGCTGCTGTGGCCCCATGTGGCTTGCTCGCAGGGGTGCGGTGCCTCCCCCGGCCGTTTTGCGGGCGCAGCTCCATGGCCCGGGGGTGTTGCCGGGACCCCCTTGGGCGCCAGGTGGGGCCACAGGGGGCCTGCGCCCCATGGCGGCCGGTCCCGAGGGCACCGAGGGCGCCTCCATGGCTGGATCCGCCCGCCCAGAGCCGCCGCCGCTTCCAGCCCAGCTCGGCGCTCTGCGCATGCACACAGAACCTCACTAGGGGCGGTTCCCGGGCGCTGACCATCCAATCCGAGAGGCCGAGTTGCCTGGGGGGCCGGCTGCGCATGCGCAAAGATTGGTCCCCTACAAAAAGGCGAGTGAGGCGGCCATTTTTCTCTTTCTCCGCCAGAGCTAGTCGGGGTCACATCTCTACGCTCCTCTGCGCCGTGTCCTGCCCCCGCGCACAGGCCGATTGGTGACTCTAGTGACAGCTGCATGGATTGAGGACCACATCTCTCCATCAGCAGTGGTATTNGGGCCAGTCCCCAGAACAGCTGCATCCCCCGCCCCCACCCACAGCACTGGTGCGGGTGTGGCCCACCTGGGCTGGCAGGGACAGCTGCTGTGGCCCCATGTGGCTTGCTCGCAGGGGTGCGGTGCCTCCCCCGGCCGTTTTGCGGGCGCAGCTCCATGGCCCGGGGGTGTTGCCGGGACCCCCTTGGGCGCCAGGTGGGGCCACAGGGGGCCTGCGCCCCATGGCGGCCGGTCCCGAGGGCACCGAGGGCGCCTCCATGGCTGGATCCGCCCGCCCAGAGCCGCCGCCGCTTCCAGCCCAGCTCGGCGCTCTGCGCATGCACACAGAACCTCACTAGGGGCGGTTCCCGGGCGCTGACCATCCAATCCGAGAGGCCGAGTTGCCTGGGGGGCCGGCTGCGCATGCGCAAAGATTGGTCCCCTACAAAAAGGCGAGTGANCAAAGATTGGTCCCCTACAAAAAGGCGAGTGAGGCGGCCATTTTTCTCTTTCTCCGCCAGAGCTAGTCGGGGTCACATCTCTACGCTCCTCTGCGCCGTGTCCTGCCCCCGCGCACAGGCCGATTGGTGACTCTAGTGACAGCTGCATGGATTGAGGACC
>VYZS01021468.1:8056-23169 GCA_013400695.1 Neodrepanis coruscans
GATGGCTTTTGAATAATGCCAAAGGCGGATACTCCACAACCTCCCTAGGCAACATGTTCCAGTGATCAGTCACCCTCAAAGTAAAAAAATATTTCCTGATAGTCAGAGAACGACTTCTATGTTGCAGATAACTGCCTCTGATTCTGTCACACTAAATTAAAGCCTGACTCTGTTCCCTTTGCACCCTGTGCATTGATAAAACTCTGAACTTTCTCTTCCCTAGGCTAAAAAGACCCATCTATCTCAGACTTTCCTTTTAAGAAAGATCCTCCAGTCCCTTCATTATCTTTGTGCCTCCTAATTGAATTCTTTCCTGTATGCCCACATCTCCCTTGTCCTGAGGAGCCCAGAATTGCACCCAGGACTATTTGTGCTGAGCAGAGGGGAATGATCACCTTCATCAACCTCATCCTTACATGTTCAATAGATAACATTAGCTTTTTTTGCCACAAGGATTTATTGGTGACTCATGTTCAATTTGTTATCCATCAGGACCATGAGTTTTTCTCTGCCAAGCCTGTGGCATATACTGGTGCATGAGGTTGGTCCTACCCAGGTGTAGGACTTTTTAACTCCCATTGATAATATTAATGAGTTTCCTATCATCCTGTTTCTACAGGTTTTTAAGGTTCCTCTGGATGGCAGTGTATTGTGTTTGTGTGACAAGATTCTGGTAGCAGAGGAGTTGCAGTTGTGGCTTCTGTGCAAAGATGTAAGAACCTTTCCCCGCATCCTACGGTGACAGTTCTAACTGGCTCCAAGATTGACCTGCCTCTGACCAAATCTGAGCCATTCATCAACAGTGGTAGTGCCTCTGTGGTAAGACAGTTAGGCAGGGATGAAATCCGCTGTTCAACACCAGTGGGTGTGGGGAGGAAACTGACCACAACCTTTATTTCCCATCCCCTTGTGCCACTTGAGGTCAGGAGGAAGAGAATTTGGGAGTGAAGCTGATCCTAGGAAGAAGAGAGGGAAAGAAGGAAGGTGTTTTCAGTTTTGTTCTTATTTCCCATTATCCTACCCCATCACTAATATATTGCATTCATCGTTTCCAAGCTGAGTTTGTTTTGCCCATGACAGTAATTGCTGAGTAATTTCCCTGCCATTATCTCAGCCCATGAGCCTTTTGTCATATCTTCTCCCCTTTTGCAGCTGAGGAGAGTCTATGAATCCCTGGTCCTCCTTCTTGCCCCTCTTGAAGAGAGTGTGACATTTGCTTTCTTCTAATCCTCAAACAGTTCTTCCAAATGTAATGTCTGTTGTCAGCTCCCTCAGCACTGCATACACTCAGTGTATGCATCTCATCAGGCCCATGGGCCTACTTATGTCCTGTTTGCCTGAGTATTCTATGACCTGTTGTACCAAGGATATGTCTCCATTGCTGCTCTGTTCCTTCTCCCTAATCTCTGAGACCCATGATTCCTGAAGGCCAGACTTGGTAGTAAAGACTGCAGCAAAGAAGGCAGGCAGTATTTCCACCTTTTTCATATCCTGTGTAACTAAGATCTCTGTCTCATTGAACAAAGGGCCCACATTTTCCACAGCCTTTTTGTCACTTGGGTATTTGTAGACACCCTTGTCTCCAGCATTCTTGGCCAGAATCAATTTCAGTTGGACTTTGGCTTTCCAGACTTCATCTCTGCGTGCTTGGACAATGCTCCTATTCCTCCTATGTTACATATCCTTATTCCCACTCTCTGTACTCTTCCATGTTCTCTTAAGGCCTCATGGCATTTTTTTTGTGACATGTTTTTTTTTTTGTTGGGATGGAGCTCTCTTGAGCTTTGTAGTGGTGATCTTTGAATATTTACCAGCTTTCATGGTCCTTTTATCTCTCTATGGCACCAATCATCACCTATATGAATGACATTCTCCTTCAAGCGACATCTCAGAGGTTTCTCTGTCTTTTGGTTTGTGTTAACACCTATCCACACAATTAGCTTCTGATTTTTTGCTAAAACAGCTGAAATACACCTTTGCTAGCTGAAATGTCATCCTTAACTTCTCTATGTACTTACTAAATCTTTTTTAAGAAAGGTAAAATGCCATTTTATTGGAACAACGCTGATTGTTTTATACCCTATTTCATTTTCCAATAACTATTAATTCATTAATTGTAATATATCTAGTTGAGATATGTTTAGACTGTGTTTTTCTTGCAGGTGGAGGTATTTATATCATTAATTTTGAAAAACCTGGTAACCATTTTTCTCAACAACCTGCCTGCTAGGATTAATGTTTATATTCAGACTGGTAACCATTTTTCTCAACAACCTGCCTGCTAGGATTAATGTTTATATTCAGACATCTAAACCTAGATGTCATTGTCAAAGGTATCTAACCTCTGTCACAGGTTACATCCTAATTTAGGATCCTGTTTTAGTCAAAGGATATCAGGTAGGTATTGACTAGAGAACTGCTGACCACAACACTGCTGTCTGAAAATATGTGTCTGCTTTAGAATAAAAAGAATAGCCATCTGTGTTGACTAAAAGGCTACATTCAGCTTACCTGAAGAAAGCCTACTTCCATTTTTGATGACAAAGTGTTAGCAAAGAAGGTTGGAAGAGCAGACAAATTCCCTGTTGGAGACTTCTGCCTTCTGGAATAAAGATCACGTGTCCAAAAGAATGTTTTAGAACACCATAAATGTTAATATATATTTGTGTAGGAGTAATTAAACTGAGCTCTAGACCACTGTTGCTTGTGTTGGATACATGTGTATGCATGTGTGTATGTGCATGTGACAGAGTTTAGAAATACTCAAATACTCAAAAACTATGCTTATAAAAAAATGCTGTGGCTAAAACTTAAGAATTTATTTTTTCTTCATCTTTTAAACCTTGTTCTTTTTCTGATGCTATTATTAACAATCAAATTTACTTTAAAAGCTGAAAAATTATTACTATTCTCATAGAAAATACTTTAATGCAGCATTATGTGTCTTTGCCTCCTTTGATAATAACATTCCCGTAAATATGTTTCTCTGCATATACATTATGTCACTTTTCTTTGAGAAGGAGTGGACATATATCTTAGGATAAGTGCAGAACAAATTTAAATTCAATTTCCTTATCCCTTATACATCTGCATTTGTCATATACTTTCAAAGTAAAAAAAATTGTCTATAAATGTCTCTAGGCGTCTCCAAATATAAGTACAAATATATGAGATTTAAGTACAGAACAAAAATTCATACATTACAAATAAAATGTAGCTATTATTTCAGGAGATATTATTTGTTGAGAAATATATTTTAGACTTAGATAAAGAAATAATAAAAGGGGTGGGTTTTTTTGTAGAAAACAAGGTGCATGATACATTAAGATAAATTTTCAGTAAAACAAACCTTTGGTAAAACAGATTACAGTTTTCCAAATTCTTACAACAACAGAGGGAGTTAAGCAAAAATTTTTGTTGCTAGGAATTTAGTTAAGCATCCTGTTGTGGGACATTAAAAGAAATCAAAACAGATTTAGATGGGGGAAAAGGGGTGTTTTTTCTCTTTTTAATGCTTACTTTTCACAGCGTGGATAAATACAAACAATACCACAAGTTCCTGAACAAATCCTTTGATAGTGTTAATAAAAAAAAAAAATTTGCAGAGACATTTTGCTTAACTAAACTAAAAGTTGCATGTACCAGTCGAGATAGCTCTTTAGAAGGTTGAAGATGAAAGTAAATTAGCAAAGTAATTTGATACTGCATAATGTTTTATGAGTTATGTGCTGTGATTACCTGCTGCACCAGAGAAAACCAGATTTCAAGCTTTTTGACTGTTTGCTACAATAGTTACAGAAGAAAAAACAATTTTTTTCATTATTGTCAAATTTCTTCTGTTATAAAGTACCTATTGATGAAAACTTTGTCATAAAGAATCGCAGAAGTGTCCTTATTAAGAAAAAAAAAAGTAGTGAATAACAGAAAATATAAAAGCACTAAGAAAAGATGAAATTAAAAAGTTATTGAGATCTTTATGTGTCAAAATTCAATTATTCAAGACTGTTGTGACCTTATAGGATGTTTGATTTCAGTAATAGTCAGAGGTTTCACCTAGTGAGGCAATATCCAAAACAAAGTCAGTATGAAAAACATTCAGATTTTGTCTGTCCATCTCAATTTTTGCCTAGTCCTTGCAGGATAAGGGGAGGCACTGAGTGAGGTCCCCATAATCCAGGAGGAATTGGTTAGTGACCTGCTACATCAATTAGACACTCGCAAGTCTGTGGGCCCAGAAGAGCTATATCCAAGAGCAATGAGGAAGTTGGCCAAAAAGCTTGCCAAGCCACTTTCAATCATTTACCATCAATTCTGGCTAATCAGAGAAGTTCCAGTTGACTGGAGGTTAGCCAATGTGATTTCCATCTACAAGTAGCGTCAGGAGGACAATCTGAGGAACTGCAAGCCTGACTTCAGTATCAGGGAAGCTCATGGAGCAGATCACTGAGACTACCATCACACAACTGTGCAGGATAAATATGGGATCAGGCCTAGCCGGTGTGGGTGTATGAAATAGAAGTCTTACCTGACCAACCTGACCTCCCTCTACAGGGACGTGACCTGCTCAGTGAATGAGGGAAAAGCTGTGGATGTTGTCTGTATAAACTTCACTAAACATTTGGCATTGTCTTTGGCAGCATTTTCCTGGAGAAACTAGCTGTTCATGGCTCAGATGGGTGTATTCTTCATTTGCATAAAAAACTGGCTGGATGGCCACACAGTGGTAGTGAATGGATCTAAATCCATTTGGTGTCTGGTCACCACCAGTGCTGTTCCCCAGGGCTCAGTATTAGGGCCAGTCCTATTTAAAATCTTGATTCATTGTTTGGATGAGGGGATCAAGTGTACTCTCAGTAAGTTCACAAATGACACCAAGTGAGGTGGGAGTGTGATCTGCTGGAGGGGAGGAAGGGTCTACAGAGGAATCTGGACAGACTACACTGATGGGCTGAGGCCAATTGCGTAAGGTTCAAAAAGGTGAAATTCTGGGTCCTGGACTTGAATCACAATAACCCCACAAAGCACTACAGGCTTGAGAGCTGCTCAACGGAAGGGAGCTTGGGGGTGTTGGCTGACAGCTGATTGAATAAAAGCCAGCAGTGTGCCCACGAGTCCAAGAAGGCAAATGGCATCCTGGCCTGTATCCAGATTAGTGTGGCTAGCTGGACTTGAGAAGTGATTGTCCTACTCTACTCAACACTAGTGAGGAGATTCATCGAGTACTATGTCCAGTTCTGGGGCCCTCATTTCACTAAGGACACTGAGGTGCCAGATTGAATTCAAAGAAGAACAATGAAGCTGGTGTATGAAACATGTTTAGAGAACATGTCCTGTAAGGAGTGGCTGAGGAAACTAGAATCGTTTAGTCTGAAGAAGAGGAGGCTCAGGGGCACCTCATTACTGAGGTGGGGATTGGTGTCTTCTGCCATGTCTCAGGCAAAAGGACAAGAGGAAATGGTCTTTAGTTGCACAGGGAAGATTCAGATTAAATACTAGAAAATTTTTTCACTGAAAAAGTAATTGGAATAAGTTTCCTAGGGAGGTGATTGAGTCACCATCTTTTTAAGTGTTCAGGAAGCATCTGGATGTGGAACTTGGGGATACGTTTCAGGGGTGGCTATGGTGGTGCAAGGTTGACAGTTGGACTAGATGATCTTGAAGGTCTCTCTGTGATTCTGCTATATTTATTTGATTGAGTTTGTTTTTGTTTGTTCATTTTTGTTCATTTCTGTCTTTAATTCTCTTCCTCTTATAGGTGATACAAGTGATATAAAAGAAGTCATAGAACTCTTACAGTCAGTGAGGAAGAGTTTGTTTCTGCTGCTCATTCCTCCTTACACTTTACCCCTGCTCTACCATTGGTCCTTCCATGGACTGCTGTCTTTCAGGNCTTGCAGGATAAGGGGAGGCACTGAGTGAGGTCCCCATAATCCAGGAGGAATTGGTTAGTGACCTGCTACATCAATTAGACACTCGCAAGTCTGTGGGCCCAGAAGAGCTATATCCAAGAGCAATGAGGAAGTTGGCCAAAAAGCTTGCCAAGCCACTTTCAATCATTTACCATCAATTCTGGCTAATCAGAGAAGTTCCAGTTGACTGGAGGTTAGCCAATGTGATTTCCATCTACAAGTAGCGTCAGGAGGACAATCTGAGGAACTGCAAGCCTGACTTCAGTATCAGGGAAGCTCATGGAGCAGATCACTGAGACTACCATCACACAACTGTGCAGGATAAATATGGGATCAGGCCTAGCCGGTGTGGGTGTATGAAATAGAAGTCTTACCTGACCAACCTGACCTCCCTCTACAGGGACGTGACCTGCTCAGTGAATGAGGGAAAAGCTGTGGATGTTGTCTGTCTAAACTTCACTAAACATTTGGCATTGTCTTTGGCAGCATTTTCCTGGAGAAACTAGCTGTTCATGGCTCAGATGGGTGTATTCTTCATTTGCATAAAAAACTGGCTGGATGGCCACACAGTGGTAGTGAATGGATCTAAATCCATTTGGTGTCTGGTCACCACCAGTGCTGTTCCCCAGGGCTCAGTATTAGGGCCAGTCCTATTTAAAATCTTGATTCATTGTTTGGATGAGGGGATCAAGTGTACTCTCAGTAAGTTCACAAATGACACCAAGTGAGGTGGGAGTGTGATCTGCTGGAGGGGAGGAAGGGTCTACAGAGGAATCTGGACAGACTACACTGATGGGCTGAGGCCAATTGCGTAAGGTTCAAAAAGGTGAAATTCTGGGTCCTGGACTTGAATCACAATAACCCCACAAAGCACTACAGGCTTGAGAGCTGCTCAACGGAAGGGAGCTTGGGGGTGTTGGCTGACAGCTGATTGAATAAAAGCCAGCAGTGTGCCCACGAGTCCAAGAAGGCAAATGGCATCCTGGCCTGTATCCAGATTAGTGTGGCTAGCTGGACTTGAGAAGTGATTGTCCTACTCTACTCAACACTAGTGAGGAGATTCATCGAGTACTATGTCCAGTTCTGGGGCCCTCATTTCACTAAGGACACTGAGGTGCCAGATTGAATTCAAAGAAGAACAATGAAGCTGGTGTATGAAACATGTTTAGAGAACATGTCCTGTAAGGAGTGGCTGAGGAAACTAGAATCGTTTAGTCTGAAGAAGAGGAGGCTCAGGGGCACCTCATTACTGAGGTGGGGATTGGTGTCTTCTGCCATGTCTCAGGCAAAAGGACAAGAGGAAATGGTCTTTAGTTGCACAGGGAAGATTCAGATTAAATACTAGAAAATTTTTTCACTGAAAAAGTAATTGGAATAAGTTTCCTAGGGAGGTGATTGAGTCACCATCTTTTTAAGTGTTCAGGAAGCATCTGGATGTGGAACTTGGGGATACGTTTCAGGGGTGGCTATGGTGGTGCAAGGTTGACAGTTGGACTAGATGATCTTGAAGGTCTCTCTGTGATTCTGCTATATTTATTTGATTGAGTTTGTTTTTGTTTGTTCATTTTTGTTCATTTCTGTCTTTAATTCTCTTCCTCTTATAGGTGATACAAGTGATATAAAAGAAGTCATAGAACTCTTACAGTCAGTGAGGAAGAGTTTGTTTCTGCTGCTCATTCCTCCTTACACTTTACCCCTGCTCTACCATTGGTCCTTCCATGGACTGCTGTCTTTCAGGATAAGCCGGTTCCAGTTAGAGCTTTCCACAGGCCACTGTTTCCTTCAGGAAATTTCTCTCTGCTGTGGCATGATGCCCTCCATGGGCTGGTGCGGCTACCTGCTCAGTGCGGTTTTTTCCACAGGTTGCAAGGAAATACTTATCTGATTATTATCTTCTCCAGAGGCTGCAGTGAAATCTTCACTTCAGCACCTGGAGTACCTCCTCCCCTAACTTCTCTCACCTTGGTGTTCATAGGGTTGTTTCTAGTGCTGTTTTATAGTGCTTCTCACCCTCAGACAGTGTTTAGACCTTTTTTAAATATGTTATGACAGAGGAATCACCACCTTGGCTGTGGGGCTCAGTTGTGCCCTCTGGTGGGTCTGTTGAATGGAACTGGCTGTGCCCAGCACTGGGTAGCCCCAGTCGCTCCTCACAGAGGCTGCCTCAGAAGCCCTTCACTTCCAAAATTCAGCTGTGTAAACACAATTGTAAATACTAATGTGCATAAACAATACTTTCTGATTTGTTTTACAAAGGTCACGATATGCATCTCCAAATCTTGCTCAGTTTTCAGATGTATAAGTTATTGAGTCAGGAACTTCACTTTATAGTGTGGGTTTTCTCTGGTGTCTACAAAATTGGATCAAGTAAACGCATAGTGTTATCCTAATAATCAACACCACTCCCAGTGAGTTGTAAGGTCAATGTTTTGTCCTGACTCTGTATTACTTCAAGGAATTAATGTTGAGAGAACATTCACTAAATTTTGCATAAAAGGCATCCTTTCGCTTTAATTCTTTTTGCATCTGTTAGATTACAACTGCAAGACTTAAAGGCCACTGGTGATGCACATCGCACTATGGTAAGCACATTTTGAATTTGGCAGACATCCTGGCAAGCTTCCTGGGGTCATTCTCAGATGTTTTATACACCAGTATAATAAGAACTGTGCAAAAGATACGGTTTGTTGTCAAAGGTTTCTGTGCTATTCCTTCCCAAATGGCACAGAACACCACATGAGAGGTACGTCTAAAAGGTTTAACAGTGACCCTCATTTTCCCCAGGGCTCCATGTGAGATGCCGAAGATAGAAACATTTTTTTATGCAAAAGCAAAGGCTCAGAAATATTATGAGGGGTATACTGAGGCAGTGTTTTTTGTTTGTTGGGTTTTTTTTTTAGTATGAATACACTGTTTTTTGTTTTATTCTCCAATGCATTGCCTGAGGGCTTGCAGTTTTTGAGACTGCAAGTGCTATTGGGACAGTGATGGAGAATTATGTATAATGTAAAGAGACAAAACTGCTACAATCTTGTTTGTGTATGGGCTTCTGACTACCAGACTTTCTTGAAGGGAACTCTGCAGAATAACTAAAAATAGACTCAGAAGAGATACCTAAAAATTAAGGATAAAGGATGATCTGGAATCCTGTGCTCATACTCACTGCTGTATTGTATAGCAATATGGATCTACTCAGGTATTTCTATCCTCAATACTTTGTAATCAAGCAGCTTTTAAATTTTGACATTTAGATATAATACCAAGATAAAAAAAAAAGTTTTAAGGACAAAGAAAACTACAGAGACTAACATATAAAATATCAGCAACACTCTATAAGGACCTAATGTTTGAAGTAAGAATTACTGCAAAAGTTGACTGGGATGATTAGAAAGCTTGCTAACTTTATTTTTTTTGTGTAACGGAGGCTCCAAATGAGCACCGTATAAGAGCACAAACACAGATTGAACAAGCAATGTGCCTTCTCAGGATTTTACAGGAACCTTTCAGAGAGATACACGATATGAAATACAAGAATTCTGTACTTAAACACCAGAATAATATTTCCATTTATATATATACATTTATAAATATATAGATTTAAAACATTCAGCTAAGGTTTTTAATGAATATTAAATCTTATTCTAGGTTTCAAAGCTACTTAACCTGTTATGTAGTTACAGCTTTTTTTACCCATGCTGGATTCAACAATCTATGAGTGTCTTAGCAGGTCCTATGGATTTTCTCAGGAGTAAGCAAAATGGCCATAGATTAACTTCACACCAATGCCCAGCACTCCCAGAGAATAAAACTGGAGAACACATATCTTCTAAGACATTCTTAGGTAGCTATGAACTATTCTTTACCACAATTTTCTGACTGATGAACTATTAAAAATGGTCTGGGAGTTTTTTTTCTATTTTGCTAGCATAAAAATCTGCTGTAATTTTGTTTTACACTGACTGGCACACAAGAGACTATTCAGCGGCTATGCGTATTTAACTAAAAAAAAAATGGAGGACAGTGTAACTGAGCAAGAAAAGGAAAAATAGAATCTTGATGTCCACGTCAATGTTTTCATTTTCAGAACATAATTCCTTTAAGATTTTATGTTATTTATATCTGTTCCATTTTGTGATGATATTGTCACTACTAGAGCTTGGATTACACGAAAACAAATCGTATTTTTTTAAAAGTTCAAAGCCTTGTAACCTGAAACAAATACTTTTTTACATGGAAAAGGGAAAAAAAGAAGTGGGTTTAAATGAAACTAGAATGTACAGAAAATTAAATATTTTGTTTATTTTGGTAATTTCTCTGTTAAATTTTCAGAACAAAATGTTTTGATATTTTAGATTATTTCTTCCTTCTGACCAAAGGTATCTGCAACATTTGCAAGTGATACTAGAGCTCCTAATAATTTCTGTTTCCTTATTTCTCTATTTTTGATAAATATTCCAAATGTACCTGGAAATACTCATTATTTACATTAGAAACATTTTCTAAATCTGCTAGGTAAAGAAGAACTGGTCCTCAGAAAGAAGCAGTCGTGACTCTACTAATTAGTTGAGGTTGTAAAGTTTTTTTTGTAGTGCTTTTCTGTAAATGCTGAAGTTTCCCACTGGTTTTGAAAAAGGTGAAACATGGTGGGAAGGCGTTCTCACTGAGTGTTAGAAGTCAGAAGGAGAGATTGGTCTATTTTTAGGATATATTACTAGAGGTATTCAGAACATTTCTAAAGTAGTCCAGTGAATGATTCATTGTGCCTGTCTCACTTGTTGCATGTGATCGATTGTCCTCTGTTGTGCCTATTTCTGTTGACAACTGTATTAGGTTAAAGAGGTTGCCAATTTTTTCAGTGCTTAAAATCAGATTAATCATAGAATATCCTGAATTGGAAAGGAACCACAAAGATCATTCTGTCCAGTGAGATGAGCCCATTATTTCTTATACATGTAAAAAAAAAATATTAATGATAGAAACTAATGGGAATGATTCTGCTGCTAACTGTTAGTGCCTAATGCCATTTTAGATACTTTGAGTATCTTGTTTGCGTAACAGCTGGTTTGTTTTTTTTTTAGAGGAGAATTGTTTGGTTGTTTGGGTTGCTTGTTTGGTTGGTTGGTTTGTTTTGTTTGCTTGGGTTTTTCCTCTCATGAAAATTCAGGTCTTTAAAAAGTCTTGTATTATACCTGAAGAATTCACCCAAAGGTATTTGTCCTGATTTTAGCTAGGGTAGAGTAAATTTCTTATCAGTAGCTGTTACAGTGCTGTGTTTTGCTTCTATTCTACTCCTCTTTCTACTTTGGTGGCAGGGGAAGAGAGGGGAGGCTGAGATACTGGCTTGATAGTGTTAATTTCCTTCTGAGTGTAAACAAAAACAGTATTATAGACACTATGTTTTATCAAGAACTTTATGTTTAACAGGGAAATCTCATCATTTGTTAAAATGTCCTTAATGTAGTTTCTTGGAGGCTGGACTACAGTGTCATTTTCATATATCTCAAATTTCTTAATGCAGGCATATATGACATGAAGATTTCCATTGATCATGATGAGAATTTTGAAACTTAGTTCATATCTATGTACCTATTCTTGTTCCTTTATTTGGGTATGAGACCTGGTGCTGAATCCCATTAAAAAAAACCCAAACAAACAAAAACAAACAAACAAACAAACAAACAAACAAAAACACCACTCAAAAGAAACCAAACATACTCAAGTCATCAATAAAACAAACAAAAAAAACCCCTTACACTTTATTACTAATATTTAAATTATTTCCTATTATTACAGCTAAAATTATTAACTCCCTATGTTTTATCTTATTGTTACTACATTTATAGAGCTTAAACAAATATCACATGAGAACCACAGAAAGAGCATCAGAATCTCCTGAAATCAATTTAGTTTCTCTTTGACAACGTAATTCATTTTCTCTAGACACTATCTGAGATTTGTTAGCACACTGATTTACGTTCCTAAGGGAAAACTCCAGTTTTCGGTTCTGGTAATTTTCACCTAACCACTACAAGAATAACACCTATAAATTTTTTCTAAGACTTTCTCATTCTAAGCACAAAAAGTTATTTAACAATCATAACTTGTAGCCAGAGGAGCTGCTATCTTCAAAAATGCTACAGATACTTCTCTAACACACTCTAAGAGCTCTCCATAATGGTTGCACAGCATGTGAACAAAACTGCTTCTGCATACCACATATTTGTAACAATATAATGCTGCTGAATGTCACTTGCAACGCTTTCTCATTTTATTTATTTTTTTTTTTAGAAATCCAAAAGCTCCAACTGGATTGCAGAAATAAGAGGCCTGAAAGAATGTGAAATTATATCTAAGAAAATCTCACTCCTAATGCTGTTTGTGCTAATAGTACTAAAACAAAGCACATCTTCTTAATAGTGTTTTTCATATCATTCTTCATAAATTATTACCTTTTCAAATAAAGGTAAAATCCCTGAAATCATTATACTGAAAGTTACTTTTTTTGTGAATCTTCACTCCAAGCTAGCTTCTGTTTTTCATCTTTTTGATTTGAAGAAGACAGATGACTATATGAATTTAGGACAATGAAAACTAAATTAATAAAAATGAAAGTTCTATTCTTTTAAGTACTGATTGTTTCCTGATAAAATTAACAAGTGTGATGATTCCAGTTCTTTCAGGATTTTATTGTCAAGGATGGATATCGATGGGAAAATTGTATCTGCTTGTGGTGGGTTGACCCTGAACAGCAATCAAACACCCACATAGGCACTTCCTCTATCCCTTCCTCTCTGACACACCTCAAGAATTTATGGGGAAAAAATAGAAAAAGAATTAAAAAAAAAAAAAAGGAGAAAGTTCATGGCTTGAGATAAAGATCAATAGAAGAAGGAAAGGCAAACCAACAAAGCAGAAGAAATCACTCATCCCCTCCCACAAACAAATCAATGCCCAGTCTTTGTCCAAACAATTTCCAGTTTGAAAGACAGCTCTCTTTCCAGCCTCTTCTTCCTTTAATAATGCTTTTATTGATGAGCATGACGATGTATGGTATGAAATATCCTTTTGGTCAATTTGGATCATTTTTCCTGCTTGTTAGCCAGGGAAAGGGAGGAGGTGATGCCTTTCAATTTTTTTTTTTTTTTATCTTTTCCTGGGAGTGCAGCAAGTAAAATGGGTAGATCCCACGCCAGCATCTTTCAGTACCCTGCCACATCACCTCCCCAGAACTGTCCACATAGCAGCACTATTTCCTCCCCCTCCACAGCCCAGCAGCTGGCCCAGAGCAGCAAAGTGGTTATTTTCTTTTGTGTGTTATTATTTTTATATTTTTTATTGTCAGGTCATTGTTTTGTTACTGGTTCATGAGTACAGTGGTTTCCACATTTTATATTTCATGTATTCATGTGGTGTTGTCTTCTCTATTACGTCTCTCATCTTTTAGTAACACCCGCTAGTGTCCAAACCCGGACACTGCTAAGTCCTCTCAGCTTTTTGCCCACTCATTCTCAGGATACAGGCTGAATGATAAAGGACACTAACTAAATCTTAATGGCTTATAGACCTGAGTCAGGGTGAAAAGACTAATTTCTGTCAGTTCCTGAAGGCTGGAAAAAGCCGTATTCACAGTCCATATACGGTCACCTAGTTGGTGTTTGCCACACACTCTACCAATACAAGAAATCCTGGACAAGTGTGCATGGATGTAAAGCGTCTTCATGTCTGCAAGCTGGCAAACCACCTCATTCAACGTGTCTTGGTGTTAGTATGTGGATACTCTGTGTGAGAGTCATGAAATAAAATGATCTTCCTCTTAAATTGTGCTTTGATGCACTGTTACGAAATTTTATCCTATACACAGGCTAGAATCATTTTAGTAAAAATTACAATACTCAATGACAATTGATGCTGAACTTCCACATTGCATGTACAGAAATAAATTGAATCAGAATTGTTCTATTACAAGAGTTTTTCCAAAGTAGATGTACCTTTTATGAAACAGATAACATCTAGACCATTAGATTAAAAAAAAAAAGAAGATATATCATTCTATATTGTGATATTAATGCATAATTAAAATATTTAACATATTCCCCATATTCTTTTGTAAGTAACAAAGTGACACTTTTCCATTTCCTTCACCTTCATAGCAAGTATCAGTTTGATGCTTCTCCCTTGGGCAGAAGATGAAACTTCATTTGTAAATTTCCTGTTCAAGTAATTGAACAGTTATTTCACAAGGGGATTTTTTTTCTTGTATAACAGTCATCGTCGATATTTGTCCAAATTTGCTGAGTAAAGATTATTTTCAATAACAACATTTTTATTGAGCAACCATTTTAATTTTTACTTTAGCTCTAGTTGTGATGCTGTCAACAGGGCTGAAAGGAAATGGTTCTAAAGTCTTCAGCCTCTTGAAGAAATACAACCGTAACAACTGTAGGCAGAACAGTTTTTTCCAGTCAGTTCCTAGACTGCTCAGAAAACAAATGTTTATCCACACTTAGTGGGAGACTGAATATATGAGTTTATGTTCTGAAAATCAACATGAAAAAACAGGTTGTTCTAATCAAAACTGGAAAAGAAATCCAGAAGTAAATGATTTCTGAGTTGAAACAAATGTTCTACAAATGTTCTATGTCTTAGCAAATGTAGATGAAGTAGATATAACTTGTGGGTATAGTGGTAACACATCATCCAAAAACTGAATTTATAACAAAATAAAAGAATGTCAAAATACTCTCTGTGGCCCTGTAGAATGCTCAATAGTTGAATTTACTCCCAAAGTTCTCTGCCCATGTGGTGGTTTTACCACAAATTCAGTGATTTTGGAGCAGAGACTCTGAGAGAAGTCACAAACACACCCCAAAAATGAAGAGAACACACAAAAAATCACAGTTTATTTTGCGCAAACACCAAAACCCGACAAACAAAGTGCAAAACAGACAAATCAAATAAATAAATTTTTTCCAGGGCCCTCGTTTGGGGTAGGGACGCTCTGGCGAATAGTGCTTGTCTCTCTCTCCCTCAGAGCCCAGCAAAGAGACTCCACGGTATTTAGAAGGGAGCGTGTGGTCTTGAGGGCCCCTTAGCCTTGAACCTCTGGCCGGTTTCGACTGAGGAGAACAACTTAAGAGGATTACAAAACCGCGCCCCTCCCCCCTTTCCTCCCTTTTAGCCCGAGGAGAGATTTAGTGCTGAAAA
>VYZS01021470.1:0-17557 GCA_013400695.1 Neodrepanis coruscans
GGGGGGAGAACAGATCCAGGAAGGTGGTAATTAGCAAGAATGAGAAGCTGTGAAATTCAGAGGGTCGGTTTGGAAAACTAAAGGAATTAAGGAAAGCCCCAGGATTAAAGAGCTGCAGAGCAGGTGAAAAACGTGAGGGATCTCAGCAATGATGTTTGGCTCACTGGTGGTTGAGGATAAGAAAGCAATAACCTGTTCCCCATCCCTCAGGATGTTCTCACCTCCCTCCCCCGTTTCTAAAATTAAATGAAGGAATTATTTGTATTTCATGAATATGATCAGGGATAATTATCAAGGAGGAGACTAAGGAAATCGTAGGAATTCATTTATTGAAAAGTTATTAAGTTATTTTAATGCACTTCAAGTGTTGGCTGAGGGGGGGACCTGCACTTTTAGGCTTTTAGGAAACTCTTGTGTGGCTTAACTTGAGCTTTTTCCTGAGAATAAATATATTATGGGCCATGACAGGGATAAGGGAGGATTTTAAACAGACAATTTCCAAGTTACCCAGAGAGATTTAAGGAATGCAGGCTGTATTAGGGAATGGGGTTAAGGGGTCTTGGAAAGCAGCAGATGCCCAGAAATTCCCACCGTGGTGCTGCAGCAAAGACATCAACAGAGACCCTGGAGGAAACACAAAGGGAGGTGTCATTAGGAAAGGAGGAAGGTTTGCTGTGTCTGTGTGAGACACCAGTGAGACTGAGATGGGTAAAGCTGCTGCCAGAGTTAGAAAGGAGTTTGGGGAAAGCTCTGAAGAGAGTCCAAAAAAAAAAAAAAAATCCTGAATGAAAAATGACTGGAGAGTGACTTTCCTCAATCCAATCTGCTCAGTTTATCCAAAAAAAAAAAAAAAAGAAGAAGATGGAGAGGTGACTAATTTGATTAAGCTGTGTAAGTACTTTCACAGGGAGAAAATTGTGGTTAGCAAAGTAGTCTTTAATCTTGTGCAGAAAGGAATATTTATGGCTGGAAGTGGAATCCTGACATAGTCAAAGAGAAATCATTTCAACAGAGCCAGGGACCAGGTGAAGGCAATGCCCTGGAAAGTGCTGCATCTCTGCTCAGATCAGGGCTGAACTTCTGCCTCAAAGACACAACCTCTTCCAATTTTAAACTCTCAACATGTTGCTGAATTCTGTAACAAGCAAGAGGTCGAATGAAATGGTCAGTGATGTCTTGTGGCCTTGGGGTTGTTACATCACCATCCCAATGCTCCAAAGTGTTGCTGTTCTGTGGGATTTTGGGGGACCAGGGTGAGGTACAGCTGCTGTCCAGTTGTCACCTGTCCTAACCAAGCCCTCTGACCTCTTGGTGCCACAAAAACAGCTCAGGCAGAGCAGTGGTGTCTCAAATAAAAGAATTGGAGATGGGGAGGAGAAGGCTCTGGGGTGACCTTATTGCAGCCTTTCAGCACCTGGAGAGGACATGGGAGAGATGCAGAGAGGGACTGGGGACAAGGGCTGGAGGGACAGGACACAGGGAATGGCTTCAGAGTGGGAAAGGGGAGAGCTGGGGGGGAGATTGGGAAGGAATTCCTGGCTGGGAGGGTGGGGAGGGGCTGGGCTGGAATTCCCAGAGAAGCTGTGGCTGCCCCATCCCTGGGAGTGTCCAAGGGCAGGTTGGAGCCCCCTGGGACAGTGGGAGGTGTCCCTGCCCAGGGCAGGGGGGTGGAATTGGATGATCTTTGGGTTCCTTTTCAACCCAAACCATTCCCTGACTCTCTGATCAAAAACCACCTCACGTGTCACATAAAAAATTCTGTCACATCTCATCCCACGTGGCCTTCAAAGATGCCATGATTTAGGGTGGAGCCTGGGAGTATTTTCCCTTGATGAAATGGCTCTGCTGGAAGGGCACTGAGATGGCCCCTTTCCCAGGACACACATTCCCACTCAGTGTGACCCCAGCATCCACCCCAGTGTCACTGCAGCTTTGAGGAGCTGCCACCACGAAACTGGAGGGGATGAAGGTCATGAAGGGGAAATGCAGGAGTGGAAAACTCTCCCTGGCCACATCACTGAGTTTGGAGACATCTCTGAGCAACCAGCAACTAAAAAAAAAAAAATACATTGAGAGACTCCCTGCATTCCAGGGGTGTCTGCAGAACATCCTTCACCAGCTTCGCTGGATCTGCTCTTGGCCTCTCCAAGAACTCCTGGCCCTTTGGACAACACTGAGGAGGCCTCTGGGGAACATCACCCCAGCTGAACACCAAGGAGACTCAATTCCAAGAGCAGTGGAGGGCTGAGCTGCCAGCTGGGACTCGCTGTGTGTTGAATCCACAATGTGAGAGTCGTCTCACTCAAGCAGAAAATAGGGACAATGTCGAGCCATCCTGTAAAGATTGAAGTGCTACCAGGGGTTTCTGAGCTGTTTGTGCTCATCTCCTCATTTCCTAATTATTGTATTTCCCCCTCCCCCAAGTCCTTTCATCAGTAATTAAATAAATAAAGAAGGAAATACCTAAGTGTTCTCATCCCCGTGATGGAGCATCTATTTAGCCCCCAGCTCTTTCCCTGGTGTTCACAAGGCTCAGGCTGGCACCAGTGGCTCTGGTTTTGAATTAAAAATGTGTAAAAGGGAATTTAAAATCACTGGGCCAGATCATTAGCTGGTGCAAGTCGGTGAAGTCCAGCTGAAGCCAACAGAACTAAAATGATTTCGATTTTGCAGAGAGATCTGAAAACCATGTCCTCACTCTTACCTCCAAGCTCTCACTATTTGCTGTCCTCTGCAGTGAGAGAGGTTAATTATTACCATCATCTGGAAGCACTAGAGTGGAATTAAGCAAAGGAGGATTTAGGAGGCATGTCAGGAAGCAGTTCCTTGCTGAGAGCTCTGTTAAGTGTGGGGTGTTCTCACGAGGAAGTTGGGAGGGGTGTCTGACCACTTTTATCAGTGAAACTTGGGGTCTTCAAAGTGCTGGGCAAGATGCTCCAAGGGGCAGCACCCCTTTATCCTAGGAAAGAGCTCTGCTGTCTGGTTGAGCTCTTCCAGCTCTTTGATCCCCCTTTTTCTGAGTGATCCCATCTCCCAGTGCAAGTGCTGAGCAGGGCACGGGCTATCTGAGTTATTATCCCAGCAAACACTCTCGTTCTCGAAATCTGGGAAGTTTTCCAGCTTAATTAACATTAACATTTGTTTTCACTAAGCCTTCTGTCAATGTGCCACCAGAAGCACTAAATATGAGCTCTGGGCTCACTCGCGGGGAGGTAACGACTCAGGTGGAGCGTGGAGCTTGATTTCCCAGCTTTGTTCCTTACAAGCTCCATTATTTCTCAGGTCTGTAAATCATCCCCTCCTGGAACGGCACAAGCCCCGTCCCTTGACACACAGTCTCATTGCAAGCTAATGACCAAACATCCTGTAACATCCTCGCCTCATCTGCACCCAGAGTGAACTGTGATTGCCTTGTGCCGGGGCTGATGGTGGTTGTAAAGGGAAGGCAGGAAAAAAAAGAGGGATTTAAGGTGGCACTGTGGCCCAGTTCCCCTCCCAGATCCCTTTGGATGCGGTTTTTTTTATATATCATGGAATGGTTTGGGTTGGAAGGGACCTTAAGGACCATCCAGTTGCACCCCCCCTGCCCTGGGCAGGGACACCTCCCACTGTCCCAGGTTTCTCAGAGCCCCATCCAGCCATGACTTTTGGAGGGTTGTGTGGGTTGTGTGTGTCAGTCCTGCAGGGTTAAAGCTGCTCCCAGAGGTGATGGATGGTGGGGGAATGTTCCTGTCAGAGCTGCACAGAGCAGGTGGGAAATCCTGGGAGCCACTTTCAGTGACTGTGACCTGTCCTGCTCTGTATCTCCTTGGATCAGCCTGGCCAACCCCAGCACCTTCACAGGCTCACTGAGCTTGGAAAAGCCCTCCAAGCTCCCTGAGCCCACTCTGTGACTGATCCTCACCTTGTCACCCATCCAATCCAAGCAAGGGCTCCTCTCAAGCCTTCCACAGGCATTGCCAGAGCTTTGCTACATGATTTCCAGGCTCCTCAGAGCCAACCTCTCCATTCTGCTGGAGCCTCCCGTGTGGAAAAAGCCACAATCACTTGGTCCCATCTGTGCCTGTGCCAGGAAATTCAAGAGTGAAGCCTCTGACTTGTGGGGGGAAAGGGTTTGGGGAGAGACAAAGTGTGTGCTCTGAGTTTGAGGCTGCATTTCTTTGTGGAGGAGATGGCTCCTGTCGAGATCTTGTGCCTGGTGCTGAATTGGAAGTGGAGCCACACTCCATCCTCTGCTTGGCAACAGAAGACAAGGTTGGCATGGCAACCTTCTCCTGACGTGGGAAAGGTTGTTAGAAAGGGGACTGAGATCACCTCTTGTCCATTGAGAGAAGAACAAGAAGGAACAGAACCTAATCTGAATTTAACAAAAAAAAAAAAACCCAATCAGGGATGGTGGGGAAAAAATATTCCAGCCCCCCCCCCCCCCCCCCCCCCCCCCCNCATCCTTCCTTCTTTCTCCTTCTCCTCTTAGAGGATATGCTGAGTTCACTGGATCTCTTCAATTCTTTGAACTGAAACTTGAAATATTTAAAGTTTCAGTTTAAAGAATTAATTAATTAATTAATAACTTCTCAGCCCATCATTTCTGAACTAGAGATCCAGCTTTGCAGAGCTGGATCTTTGCAAGGTTCACACAGGGCAAGATAAGAGGTGAGAGCTGAAGGATCTGACCCTGGATCTGACACACTGCTGGGAATCTTAGGGAATATTAACCCTTTTTTGGGATCTCTGTGGGTTCTGAACCAACCTTGCCTTTGTCTTCAAGCTAAAATATGTGGGCTGGGCAATTCTCCAGAAAAAGAGGGGTCATCTCCCTGCAGCTGCAGAGCAGCCTTGGGGTTGAATGTGTCCCAGATGAACACAAAGAAACGTGGAGAAACATCAGGGACACTGAGAACTCAATTCAACCCAGCACAGGCACCACTTTGGCCTGTTCTGCAAGTCAAGCTCTGCATGAAACTGAGCCACTGTGTTCATTAACTGTGTTAATTTGCAGCACATCCCCTTAAAATCAGGGTGTTTTTTTCCAGGGAATAGGTTTGTGGTCCTTTTTAGCTGTTCTTAGACACTTGATATCTTGTCTTAGCCCATTATTATACCTGTTTTTAGGTGATTTTAGGGCTGGATGGGTGAGGCAGTGCCTTATATCCTGGGGTTTGAAAGGAGAAGTTCAGAGAGCCCCACAGCTTGTCCTGGGTGATCCTCATGCTCCAACCCAAAGGAGAAGAGCCCATGTGGAGAACTGGATCATCAGGACACAACAATGGGCTGAGGAATAATCTAAGACTGGGAATATCACACCAATAAGAAAATCAACCAGAAAGAATTACCACTGAATTTCAAAATAAAACACCAAACTGGCAGAAATCATTGGTAGGATCAAGAGAGGATCAATATAGAGCTTGAGAAAGGAGGATAGAACTCAGAGAATCACAGAATGGCTTGGGAGAGAACTTAAAAACCATCTCATTCCAACCCCCTGCCCCAGGCAAGGAATTGCCCATTCCAATTTATTCTTCAGCTTTCCCTGGTTAAAAGAGAAGTAAAACAAAGCCCACAGACCCACAAGGCAAAAATCTCCATCTCCCCACAAAATAAATAATAGAAACAGGCAAACCTCAAGCTTCTC
The DNA here is from genome assembly GCA_013400695.1 of Neodrepanis coruscans. Taxonomy (NCBI): domain Eukaryota; kingdom Metazoa; phylum Chordata; class Aves; order Passeriformes; family Philepittidae; genus Neodrepanis; species Neodrepanis coruscans. Next base: position 5,633 of record VYZS01021470.1, read on the forward strand.
TGATCCCTGCACAGAGTCTCAGCCTGCTACAAACACTGCTGGATTTGAATATCAAGAATATTCAATGCATCAACAACAGCAAAAATATAATCCAGGCTGTTTCATAGGACAATGCACAGAGGACAAAAATAGAAAGGGCTGCTCCATTAAGCCTGAATCTCAAACTGCACTGAAATTATAATCAACAGCTTCTTCAGGGCAAAGGAAGAGAAAACAAAAGGAGGCAGAAGGAAAAAAAAATACAAGGAGGGTTGTTTTTTTCATACAACACTTAGAAGAACCCAGTTCCAGCCTTTTTCTCCCCTCCTGGGCAGAGACTTTGCTGGATTCTGGAGTTTTCAGCAACCCCCTCTGGAGAATCCACACAGCTCCCTCTGATCTCCTGCCCTGTCTCAGCTTCCTTGGTGTCCAGAAAAGCTCCAGGAAAAGCCAGGGCTGGGTCCTGCAGGGGTTTATTAAGAAGGTTTAATGTTGGAGGTGCAGGGACAGGTTTTGGGGTTTTTCAGCCCTGTCCCCTGTACTGCCCATTCAGGTCTCTCCTCTCCTGTTCTGAGGCCACAGCAAGGTGTCCTTGATCCTTTGGGATGGGTTTCCAGCCAGATTTTTCAACAGACGTTGGGATATTGAGCAGAATATTTCCATCTTCTTTCATTATTGTTTTTAACCAGCCAGGATTTCTTGAGGTCACCATTTTAAAAGGCAACAGTTTGTGGAAAATCAAACCAAGGGACCAACAAATGATAATTTTATTGGTTTTTCCTGGCATGACCTCACCCCTGGGATGCAAAAACAGCTTTCCCCAAGCAAGGAAAACCAGGAAAGTTTAGAAAAACCAGTCTCTCCATGCTGCTTCCTTGGGGTCATGTCTATAATCCCTAAATTTCTTCTGCAGATCCCTCAGATTTCCTACAGCTACAGAATCTGATTCCTGTTATTACATTATTTTTTTTCCCCAGCATTGATTTATGTAAATTAAATAGGAAGAAATACCAGCTCTCCAGCCAAGAAGAGAAATGCCTTTTTTACAGGCCTAATATTTCACAGGGAATATTCATCCTTCTTTGTGAGCAACTTCTTTTTTTGGGGGCCTCTCCCTTTATATTTTTCCTGATAACATTAAATGCTGAATGTGGCCAATATCTTTGATATATGGACAATTTACAACACACACACAGAGAACCTTGACAGGCCTCTTTTTGCTTTCTTTATCATCCTGGTCATAAATTGCAGCTGCTCCAAGGTGGGGAGGGGCTCAGCAGAGGGAAATCAGGGCTGTTTTTAGGGGGTGACAGGAGGAATTCAGCAGGAGCAGCCCCAGCAGAACAGACCAAAGGTTCCTCAAGGCCTGCAGAGTCACAAAGGCTGGACATGGCCAGAGAGACCTCCAGAATGTTCTACCAGGCTGATGTACCTTGATATCCACCAGTGACCCCCCTGAGCAGCTGCTGCTCCTTTTGCCATCTATCTGGGATGGTTGGGATCCATTGAAAATCAACATTTTACATGTTCTGTCCCCTCTTTTTCCACTTTACAGCACAGGGAAGGTGCCAGCCTTGCTTTTTCCATTGGCAGAGACCACAGATGGGGACCATGACCTTCCTTGCTGGGATGAGAAGGGACCATGTCCAAGGCCTCCACTTGGAAAGAACAGAACTTGGGGAAAGCCCAGGAAAGGGTCTGATCAACTCATTCTTCTCTTTCTTCTTGGAGTCTTGAGCAACCTGGTCCAGTGGAAGGTGTCCCCTCCCTTCAAAGATGAGCTCTGAAGTCCCTTCCAACCCAAACCACTCTTATGATTCAATGATTCTGTGAATAAAAAACATTCTGTTTCTTCCCCTGGGTCAGAGTAGCAGCAGAATGGAACACTCAGCAAATTGCTGGAAGTGGTGGGTTGGTGAGAATGAAATGCCAGACTTGGAATCCTAATGTGTGAATTGAAAAGATGTGGCTTCTTTTCATTTCAGAAACTCTCATCTCCGAGGCAACTAGAGACAGGAGGAGAGGACATGACCTCAGGCTGTGCCAGGGGAGCTTCAGGCTGGACACCAGAAGGAATTTCTCCATGGAAAGGGTGGTCAGGCCTTGGAAAGGGGCTGCCCAGGGAGGTTTGGAGTCCCCATCCCTGGAGGTGTCCAAGGAAGGGCTGGATGTGACACTCAGGTGGGGATTGAGCACCAGTTGGACTCAATGACTTTGGAGAGCTTTTCCAGCCTCAGTGATCCTGGGATTCTGTGAGGCCACCCTGGTTCTGCTGCTCTGTAGATGCAAACCTGTCACCTTGCAGTTTGTCAGGTGAAGGAACATCCAGAACAAGCAAGGACATGGCCTGGGCTGGGTGGAGAAAGTCATCCATCCATCCCTGTTGCATCTCAGAGCTTCCCAAGTTCTGGGTGCTCCATGTGCTTGGAATGAGGCACCATTCCATCCCACAGGAGCCCTGGATGAGGAAAAGACAACTCCCAGCAAAGCTGCCAAGCCTGGGGTTGCTGTTTTTAGGTCACAGGCTGTTTCTGGAGGATGGTTGCAGCCGCCAGTGCGATGTGTGTTAGTGGGAAATTGTTTAGTGCTGAATTAATCTCTCTCTTCATGCCTCTGTAGTCATTTTGTGCTGGTTGTAAGCAGCATTTCTGTGCATAATTGTATGTTACCCCCCGGGGTCTGCTACAAACAGAGCTTGTGTTTAAAATAGAGTTGTTAATCCCATTCTCTTCTTCTTTTCTTTTTGTTTTTTTCTAGGGAAAAGTCAATGAAACACCTGTTAGAAAACACCTGCATGTCAAATGACAGCAGCAACCTTCCTGCTCTCTGGGGTTGTGGGTGCAGAGCCTGGATCCTGGATTGGGATAAACCCAAGGTCAACACTGACAGCTTTGGCACAGGCTTCCCTCCAGAACAATTGCTCTGTCTCTGCCCCTCCTTCCACATGGCTGCTCCCACAGAGGGATGATCTGCCTCCAGCTGTGCCCACAGTCCTGCTGGTGGAGCAAATCTTCAGCAGAAGAGATTTGCTGCTTAATGAAGAGGCACTGCTCCCAAACAGACAAGAAGGATGGTGCTTACACTGAATCCTAGGGCTGGGGTAAAGAAGGAAGTTTCCTCTTGTTCCCAACCCCTTGCTGCAATTCCTTTTGCCTTCTCCTGGAGGGTGGCCCAGAGTCCTTCACCCTATTTCCAGTCTGAGACTGGAGAAGGACCATCCTCTCTGAGAACTTTGCTCTTTTTCACCTCATACATTGTGTCCCCCCCCGAAAATAAAATATCCTGCTTCTGTCTACGAGCTTGTCTTGCTAAAAACCCCTTCTGTGATGGCCATGATGATGTTCTGGCTCTTTTATTGCCCATTCCTTGAGCATATTTGAGTTTCTTTGGGCTTTCCTTCTCTACTTGTCCTCACCATGAGCTGCATGGAAGCGTTTTGCAGCCTGTGGAATGAATGATCCGTGAATCCTCCTGGACTGGCCACACGTGGAGGGGTTGCCCACAGTTGTGCAGGTGGACACAGCCTGGCACAGGCAGTCCCTGCCATGCCATGAATTTTTTTTATGGCAGCATAATCAAGTTATCCCAGATTCCTGCAGGGAATCACAGGTTGTGAGCAAATGGAGGAAGAGAAAGTCTGGGGCAAAAATATGAGCCCCACAAGCAATTTCAGAACTATTGCCATTTTGAGTTTCACCTCATTAATTCAGCCCCAAACTGTGTTTGGGAAGAGGTTCATTTGAGCTGAGGAGGTGTTTCCAACACTGACAGTGATGATTCACAGCAGGACAATCCTGTTTGAAATCCAGGACCTGGACAGAAGACACCAGACAAGGGTTCAGGGTCAAGTCAAAGTGTCACCCCCTGAGTTTTACATTTGTAAATTTGTAATAGTTTTATGTTCATTCTGTTGTTGGCCCATCCAACCTGGCCTTGGACATTTCCAGGGATAGGGCAGCCACAGCTTCTCTGGGCAAAATCCACAAGTACAGAGTGGAGGTTGTATTTGTGACTTGATGTTTTCCATGGCAATGACACATTTTAATGTTTCACTTACAGAAAACATCCCCTTCAGCACAGATCTCCCCTGAGCTGCAGAGTGCAAGGGGATGTTCAGCTTCTCCTGAACAAATCAAGCTCCAAAATAAAAACTGCAAGGCCTGTTACCAAGAAAAAGTCGCCTCTAATTCTTTGATCCATCCCAAAGCCCCACTGGGTGCTTCTATCACCCCTTTCTCACGACCCAGAGCCACAATTCACTCAGGAGCAAAAGCCCTTAATTTCATTAGCACTGAACTCCTGGTAGAAGAAAAACCCTGGAGACAAAAAGAGGAGCTGAGGTTTGAGAAGTCAGAGACTTCTGGGACTTGTGACAACACATCAGTGCACAATAAAATGTCCCACCCTGAAAAATCCTCCTTGTCTGCCCATAAATCCTGGTCCCAGCTGGGTTGTCTCCCTGTCTTCTGCCCTGCTAAAGGCCACAGAGCTGTTCAGGCTGCCTTGGAGAGGTCCCTGACAATGTGGATTTCAGGAAAGGAGGCAACACCCTCCCAGGCTGAGGGTGTTCTTTCTTTTTTTCCTCTTCCCTGCTGCAGGTGTGGCCTCTGCAAAGGCTGTTTGGGAAGGTGGGAATCTCATTTTGGAACAGTTTGAGGGATTCCACTGGGACATGAAGAGTGGCTGGTGCTTAGGGCTTGGAATACTCTGGAAATGCCTGGAATAAATGTACAGACAGCATGTGATGGGAATAAACTCAGAATTACAGGATCCTTTAGGTTGGGAAAGACCTCCAAGATCAATGAGTCCAACCTGTGACCAATCCCCACCTTGAACACTTCCAGGGATGGGGACTCCACCACCTCCCTGGGCAGACAGTTCCAGTGCTTTCCATGAAGAAATTCTTCCTGAACTTCTCTAACTTGGGGTCCCTCTGTCACCCAATGCACAGAGGGAGAAGTTCTCATCCCACCTTCTCTACAGCCAGTGGTCGAAAGGATGAACATTCCATAGGGATCAACATGTTTGTTACCTCTGACTTCAGCCCAACAAGAAACATGGCAAAAGTCAAAAGCTGAAGTCAAAACACCCAACAGACACAATTTGGGAGTTGTTTTTCCATGCTGGAATGAGGGTGTTGATCACAGGCTCATCCTCCCCTCCAGAGCCAAGAGAAAAGCACGTGGTGGAAGGGGCACCATCAGCTGGTGGGAGCTGAGACCCAACTCCCACACAAGGAGAATGTTTGAGAGCATTCAGGGGCCCTTGGAAATAACACACTCAGTTCAGGTGTTGTCTCCCTGAGCACAAAAAACACCTTTCCAAAGGGTGTGATAACCCCCCATCCTTCTCTCTGTGATCCTGGACACCCATCAGGGTGTTTTCCATGTGCAAAGGAAACTGTGTCCAAGGAATAACTCCAGGATTGCCCCACCAGTTCACAAGTTTTCTTCTTCTCTTGTTGAAATCCCCACAAGATTTTTCATTGTCATTGCAGAAACCACTCTTGGGCCATAAATTATTCCTGTGGATGATTTGAGCCTCACTAAGAACAGCTTTATTCCACCCTCAGTTACACAGCTGGGGCCCTGGAGGAGACACATTCCCATTTTTTTATGGACAAACCATCCTAAAATAATCCAGGGAGCAACTGGAGGATGAGGAATTCCCAGTTCAGACCCAGATGTTTCCCACAACCAGCCATTTCCCATGACTTTGGTTTTATCCAGTTGTCCAGGAGCTTTTCATCTTGTTTTGGGATGAAAATCCAATTTCCAGCTGAATGGTTGGTAGCCAGAAATTCTGGATATGCAGCAGGAAACCACCTTCCCCTGGTAGAAGCTGCTTTCCTCGTCTCTAGGAAGGGCAAATGGGATTTATCCAATTATCCCATTGTCTTCAAACATGAAGAAATACCTAGAAATACCCACAGAGTTCAGAGCCAAGCAGAGTTACCTCTCTTTTATTCCATATGTCAAATAAAACTGATTTTTTTCCTAACAGTTTTCCACAGTAGAAAAGCCCCCATGGACTTTGAATGGATCATCCTTGAAAGTGGCCATGGATCTTTCAGTCCAACAGGTTTCCCAGGAGGGATTTTTCACACTATTTAAGTGTGGTGTGGGGAAAAAAAAAAAAGAAGATTTATATGACACAAGAATGAAATGTCTCTTTTTGTGTCTACCTTAATTATACTTCTGATACGAAATAATGACTTCATTGAGAATTTGCTCTCAAGTGACATTTTCCTTTCCTGTGGTATTAGGGAAGGGGGATCTCCAGACTTCAGGCTGCATTTTGGAGCTGCAGAATTCTGTCTCTCATGATGCCAAAAGGCTTTTTGGCACTGAAGTCAATCTGGCCTGGCTGAGTTTCTTGGAGTGACCAGGCTGAAGAGAAATTTGGGGGGTCAATGTTTTTTGGCCCAGTTTGCAAGAGAATGTTGGTGGTTTTCAGGGGGAGGGGTGTGTGGATTCTGCTCTCTTTTCTGCTTGAATTACCCTTGACTTTTCAGAATGGGAGCAGGACCCCTTGGCTGAGGGAAGAGGGGGTTTGTAACCACAACACGTTTGCTGGGTGCTGTTTCTCATTATGATCGTGACATTTGGTGTAAGATCTTCCACAATTCCCCTCCAAATCACATTAATCTCTCTTTTCCCCAAAAGGAGAGGTTATCCCAACACCTAAAATTCCCCTTCTCCCCACACTGCCTGCTTTCCAAGGGGAAAATTCACCAGAATGACCCAAGGATGTTGTAGGGATCCCTTTGATGTAGTCAAGGGTTGATGTAGTGATTGCAGTGGAAAGGCTGATTCTACCTCACAGCAGGATGGGTGGTTTGCAAGATTCACCCTGAATTCTGAGGTATTTTGAGATTCCAGCCAATATATAAATGGAAGAGGAATTCTGTGAAGACACAGAGATCTTCCCTGTGACCATGGACAAACCTGGGCAGGTTTCTACCTTATCCAATAAGCCCTGGAGTCACTCATGATACCCTGACCTGGCAGCCTGTCTTCTCCCTTCCCTCTAATCCAGGCAAACATGGGAATGAGCCCCAGACAACCCTTCCAGCTGTTCTTCTGACACATCTGCCCCGGGAACAGACAAGTCCCATGCACTGCCACCTCCTCAATCAGCTGCAGATGACACAGGAGCTGGGAGCAGTGGCTGCTGGAGAGCTGCTGCTGTTGGGGTGGATGGAGCTGTTCCACTTCTCTCTGTGACAGCTGGAGCAGTGCCAGCCCAGCACTGGCTTTGTGATGTGTCTCCAAATTACAGCCCAGACTGTGACAGTCCCCAGCAGTGTTAACTCTGCCCACGAGACGTTCAGAGGGAGCAGAAAGGTCCCTTTCAGCCCTGGGAGTGGATTGATCCGAGTGCACGGGACCCTTGGTGGGAATGAATTAAAAACTGGCAAAAGTAGCTGACATTTCTGAAAAGGGGAAAGAGGCTGCTTTGTATCTGGTGGCTGAGGGGAGAAGAAAAGGCTGCTTGTCAGGCTCAATGAGCAGTTTCATACGTAGGGAACTGTTTATGGCTCCTTCTAATTGCTGTAATATTCCTGCCACAGCCACAATGCTTTTCTTGCTGCTTCACTTGCTCTGACAAATCAGCTGCCAGGAGAAGAGAAAACAGCAAAGTAAATAATTTAAGCAATGAAGGGAAGGGTGGCTGATCCTGCTGATTTCTCTGCTTGCAGGAAGGTGCCAAATGTCACTCAAGTTCTGACCCTGCCCTGTCAAGTGTTTGCCTGCTGACCTCTGGCTGTGGCCACTCTGCTGCTGCCTTTCCATCCAATGCATCTGTAGGTTAATCATGGAATCACAGACTCACTGAGGTTGGAAAAGACCTCCAGGATCATCAAATGTGACCTGTGCCCCATCCCCACCTTGTCCCCAAGCCCAGAGCACTGAGGGACATGGACAATCCTTCCTGGGACACCTCCAGGGATGGGGATCCAAACCTCCCTGGGCAGCTGTGCCAGGGATGGACAACCCTTTCCAGGAAGTAATTTTCTCAAATATCCAGCCTAAACATGTCCTGGCACAGTTTGAGGCCGTTTCCTCTCCTCCTGTCCCTTGTTCCCTGGGAGCAGAGCCCGACCACCCCCCGGCTCCCCCCTCCTGGCAGGGATTGCAGAGAATTCCAGGGGCCCCCTGAGCCTCCTTTTCTCCAGGCTGAGCCCCCCCAGTTCCCTCAGCCCCTTCCCAGCTCCCTTCCCTTCCCTGCACACCCTCCAGAGCCCCTCAGCATCTCTCTGGGAATGCCAAAAAATGAGCCCAGGATTCGAGGTGTCACTGCCTGGCCTGGTCACTCCTAGAGATCTTTAGATTTAGAGGTCATTTCCAACATAAATGATCCTCTAATTCCTTAAATTTTGCTTTCTCATCCATGGGATCTGGCAGGAAATATCCTGTGGATTCCACCTCATTCTCAAATCATGAGGGGCAGGTTGTCCTTGGTTAAACTGCAGAGCAGGGAACATATTTTGAGGTACAGAATTCAACATCACCTCACAAACCATGTGCAACCTCAGAGGAGAAGCTCTGGTCGAATTTTCCCAGGAAACCTGACCCTGTTTGTTGTTGGATGACAAAAGAACCACGAGCCTCACCTCAAGTCAGACTGGCAGCTCTTCCAGATGTGATCCTGGGGGAAAGAAAACTCCTATCCATGGCCAAAATCCCCTTCAAAATTTATTAATGCTCAAAAAAAATTAGTTTCTGAAAAGTCTAAGGGCTCATTTGACTATTTTTCCTCGGTTTGGAAATGCAGATTTAACAAAGGTGTAGTTGCTTAGTGGGATGCATTATCTTGGATTGGTAACATCTGATATCCAATGGATATCCAAATATCCAAATATCCACGGATTGGGGTGAGAGATGTGCAGGAACCCTCCAGCATCACTTTGGCAACTGATTTAACACTTTACAACACCACAAAATAATATTCTCACACCATTTCTGGAGAGATGGAAGACAAAAAAAAAAATAACACCCCTCTCCCGGAGAGTGTTGGAGAAACTCCGGAGTCCTCAAACCTTTGAGGAAAAACCGCAAAGCCGTTTCTTTCTAGACACAAATGCACAAAAGGTTTGTTGTAAAGAGCTCTCAGGAAGCTCTCGGTGCTCTCGGAGCGGCTGAAGTGCCAAGAGGGGGGGAGAAGGGGCGACTAAAAACTCGCCCGCTGTTAATTAGACTCGTTTGGCCTTTTGTGCTTAACGAGGGGATTGTCTGCAAATTGCTGCCCGTGGCCTTTGAGGGATGAGTGGCTTTTTTCTGAATGGAGAAGTGTGGACATGATCCGATGTCTCCGTGGGATGAATCTCGAGGGCGTGGTTGGACACAGCCCGGGGTGGAAGGAAAAGGATGGTTTGTAATTCCAATACGCTCCGGGTGTCATTGAATTCTTAGAAGGTTCATCCCCTTTTTTTTTTCTCTCCTCCTCTTTTTGGTTCCAAGGGGAGAAGGGTTCAGAAGTGGCTGAAGGCTTCGGGAAATCCCACAGAGCTGAAGAAGGAGCTGCCTCATCTTTTAAAGGCTCTGAGATGTTCATCTCCTTAAGTTTTAATTTTTTTTAGGACCAGGGAGTGAATTCTCTGCTGCTTGGTCCCATCATGGTCCACTTTAGTCCATTCTCGACTCCTTTCAGGGGTCAGAAAACTCTGGAACTGCACCCAAACCCCATTCTGGGGATATTAAACCCCAGAGAGAACATCCTGGAAGTCTCAAGGAATAACAGAGATTCCTCCTTGGCCAGAAGATTTCAACCCTGCTTGGAGGTTTGTGGACTGTCCAGAGGCTCCCAGGAAGCTGAAGGGAGGCATTTCAGCAAATCCCATGAGGAATCTCTACATTTTTAGGCACCTTTAGGTGCCTTTAGCTTCAACTTCACCAGTGGAAAAGGAATTCTGGCACTTCCAGACTGCACAGAGCTGCAGGGATGATGTATATTAGTTGCTTATACTAATATTATATACCTAAAACTGTGTAATCATGTATATTATTATCAAATATAATAGTACACTCACTCTCTATTATATACATATAAAATATATTTATATATTATTTATTTTTTACTTACTCCATCCTTGGGATGTTAAAAACTGCTGGATAAAGTCTCCTTGGATGGCAGGAGGGACTGGAGGCCCCAAGAGCCCAGTGGTCCCTCCCTCCCGTGAATTTGGGGTTGAATTTGAGTGTCAGGTCACCCAGAAAACTGTGGGTGTGGTTCCTCTGCAGGGAAAATGTCCAAAGGGAGGAGGAGAAGACCCATCCCTTCTCCCTGCTCTTCATGCAGTGACTTGTGGAATCGATTAGCAAACACACACTGAGAGGAAAATGGGCAGATTAAGAAAGGAAATCAGCATTTCCTAATGGAATGATTGGCTTGATGAGGGGGGGGGAAGCAAAATTCAAAATGCTGGGGGCCCTCAGCAACACCCTCAGTCTCCCGTGGAATAGCAGGAAAGGGCTAAAAAAATCAGGAGGAAGACTGAGATTTAATATTGTTGCCCCCAAAGTGCCGCGAGGCAGAAAGTGTGTTGCAATTTTCCCTGCAAATCCCAGCTTTTGGCAGGAAAACCCAGGAGAAGGGATGTCTCCAGGTGCTGAAACTGGGAGCACACATTCCTCTCTCCAGAGCAGATGATTTGCTGGGCTTGAAATGCTGGTGTTTAATTGTATTTTCAGGGAATCTGAACTAGGAACTAGAAAAGGTACATCCCAAGGAGTCTGTGGCCTCTGCTGCAGCAACAGTGGGGCAGAAAGTGAGGGTTGTGTTGTCTCTTCAACCACACAGGGAGGGTGTGTATTAAACTTGAAAAATTGGGAAAAAAAAAAGAAAAAAAGAGAAAAAAAAAGTGATGGAGGAAGTCAATGCTCCCTGTCTTCCCAGCAAATACCACTCAGCTGCAGAATGAAGGGAAGGATTGTTTGGGTCCTCACAGTCCAAGGCACTGGGTGTGGAGTGTGGCACAAACAATCCTTTCAATCCCAGGCCTGACCCAGGCTGTTCCCCCCATGTCCCAGGGCAGGGGTGACATCACCCTGTGAGAGATCACCCTGTGTGTGACCCCAGAAATCCTCCCTCCTCCTTTCCCAGTAGGATTCTCTTGGAGAGGGAACTGTCAGTCACAGAGGGAAAAGCNGATCACCCTGTGTGTGACCCCAGAAATCCTCCCTCCTCCTTTCCCAGTAGGATTCTCTTGGAGAGGGAACTGTCAGTCACAGAGGGAAAAGCAGAACGTCCCACTGAGGCTCAGCTTTAGCATCAGCACCAACATTATTGGTTTGAATTCATCCCCTGTGAGCCACTGGGCTCAGGGTCAGCCTGCAGTTGTTATTTGACTCCCCAAAACACAGTGGTGAGTAACTTCCACCCCCTGCCTGGGGTTTCCAGTTTCCATCTGCTTTGCTGGAGGTTCCAAAGGATTTCCAGTGGCATCAGGCAGAGGAGCACTGAGCTCTTTTCCCCCTTTTCTCCTTCTTTGTGGCAATCCTTTCATCAGCAGTGGCCACTCACAGTCACAGGCTGGTCATGGAATCATGGAATCCTGGAATCAGACTGGTTTGGGTTGGAGGAGACCTTAAAATCCATCCAATTCCATGGGCAGGGACACCTCCCACTGTCCCAGGGGGCTCCAACCTGCCCTTGGACACTCCCAGGGATGGGGCAGCCACAGCTTCTCTGGGAATTCCAGCCCAGCCCCTCCCCACCCTCCCAGCCAGGAATTTCTTCCTATTATCTCATCTAAATCTCTTTTTAATAGGATTAAAACTCCAGAGAACTGTTATTTCCTCTGTTGTTGGCAGTGATTGCACCCATGGCCAACCAGGATGAGGCACTTCAGGGCTGCAGCAACTCCAGCAGAGCCAAGACCCCTTGTGCCAACACAATATCCAGTCTTTTAACACTGTTTTCCCCATTTTTAGCCTTTTTTTT
>VYZS01021471.1:0-20673 GCA_013400695.1 Neodrepanis coruscans
GGGGCATATCTCCCAGCTGCAAGCATAATACAGGCTGATTTCCCTTTCTCTTGCAAATCCAGTGTATTCATGCCAAATTTCCCCTTGTAGGAAGAAGGGCTGCATGTTGCTGCCTGTCTGAAATGTTCCTCTATGTATTACAGAATCAGAGAAGAAAAGGAAATATTTCTGTTTTCCATTTCTCTCTTTAATCACCAAATCCTTAATGTAGTACAGATTGAGCTGTCCTTGCCTGTTCCACTGAGACAGGAATTTAAAAGAGAGGTTATGCCCCCGGGATTAGTGAAGGAGTTGATGTCTCAGTGCGAATATTTCTAGTCTTAGCCTTTCTGTCCTGCTGCAGTCTGATCTGTCTCTGTTCTACCTGTTGCCTTTGAGATGCTCATCTTTTTCCTACGCTCTATTTTAGCTTTATATTAACAAAGCTATGCAAATGAAACTCTCGTGGTGACAGCAACGAACAGCTGCTAAAAACAGTTCAGTCTTGGTGTCTTTTCATAACTTGTACACAAAGGCTCTTCTGATTTTCCTAGTGTTGAGAGCTTCACACTGAGCTTTGTCGTGGAAGAACTGTCTTTTCAGCAGATCTGGCATTATGTAGACCAAAGTGTTCCCAGTACCTAACTATGTCTCTTGATGCCCCTCTGGAAAAAACTTGCTTTGCTTAAGTGGGAACTAAAGAACAATACCTGACGTGAACAATTGTGAGACTGGAGTCTATAGTTCTGAGTGGTTTTTTTCCCTGTATGTGTTTGCGTGAGCCATGACTCCCAGAGGTCCAGCAGAAAAACCTGTCCTTATGGGAATGGTCACTAGCAAAAGTGCCTTAAATTCCTTCCACTTCTCAGGAAGGAATGATTGAATGTAGACAAGAATTAGTGCTCTTACCTGCACTAGAAGTTTAAGCTGTTTTAGTTGTGAACTGTCAAGGTATTAAGTAAATTTCTTAACAGACTTTTAAGCATTTTCTTTGTCACTGACAGGCAGGAGAGGAGCTGTTTCCTACAGATGACAAAGGCATGGCTATCCCCAGCAACACTGATATTCTACAGACATGGGAGGTAAGTTCATCTGAGTGGAAGAGTCATATCATCTGTCCTCAGCAGTGACGTTGGCTTCAGTAGCTGGCAGAATGGCTCATGTATGTATGCAGAATTAGTTGGAAAGAATTCACAAAAGTACATGGTGGCCTTTAAAACCGTGCTTCCAGTGAAGGGAAAGAGAAACAACATCAGGAAGAATGTACTCAGGTCATGTCTTCTGTGTTGCAATGCTGACTTGCTGACTTGGTTCCACTTTATGTCAGGCCATGGAAGAGCTGGTGGATGATGGTCTGGTAAAAGCCATTGGAATATCCAACTTTAACTGTGAACAGACCCAAAGAATCTTGAGCAAACCAGGACTGAAGTACAAGCCTGCAAATAACCAGGTAATCTGTAAAGTGACTGCAGGTGAATACTTTTCAAGGATTATAAAGATCTGATTACAGTTGATTGAGGAGATGGAAAAAGGAAAAGAAAGTAGACACAGCATGTACTTTAAATCCCACTCTGTGGATATTTCTTGGTACAAACAGGACCAAAACATTTCTTTTTTGTCTCACCTTGCTGAACCACTTTTTACGAATTCTGGATTATTTTCCCAGGAAGCATTCTCTCTGGAGAGATGAAGAATCCAGCTATCATTCTGACTATAATTATTGACTTTTATAATGCCTCTCAGAACAAAATCAAAAGAGCACATAAAGACTCAATATAAAAGTTGGTGCCCTATAGCGTCATTATAGTCTTGTATTGTCACACAGACCACACACAGGGTAGGATGAAGGCAGCCTGTAATTAGGAGACTAGGATTTACAAAAATCACTGGAGCATGGGAAAACCACAGTTTTCTGCAGCTCTTAGTCTCTGCTTCTGTGTTGGCAGATCGAGTGTCATCCATACCTTTCCCAGAAGAAGCTGATTGACTATTGCCAATCCAAAGGGATCACTGTGACAGCATACTGTCCCCTTGGACGTCCTGACAGGTGATTTCAAAGTGGACAAGCATGATCTAAGTCTGAAACATTTAGACTGATGGAGTAATGGTGCAGCTATATATATATATATATATATATGTTTCTTTTTAATTGATGAGGCTAGATAGAATCTTTCTGGAGTGATTCCCTCTTGTTTCTTCCTTTTTTTCTCCCCTTTGTCTAGTTCTAAGCCAGAGGCACCTTCCCTTCTGGATGACCCTGTGATAAAAGAAATTGCAGCCAAGCATAACAAAACCCCAGCACAGGTGAGTCGGTGCCACACAGTGGGTACTCATTCCCGTAACATAGTCATTAAGAAAACTATGTCTGAAGAGAGGGAACAGCTTCTTTTGGTGTTACCTGTGCACTGTGGTGCTGTTTTGTGGTGATAAAAAGCAATGCAGGTTTCCACTCTGTGGCCTACAATATATGCTACTATTATCTCTCTGGCCCTTAGACAGGAAAAGATTCTTGACCCATCTTCAGATGTCACTTCCCCTTTCAAGTCCTCCTGACGAGAATGACAGCCTTGCATAGACTGCTAAAAGCCTGGATGGGGAGAAAAAGAATTGTTCCAAAACTGGATGGGAAAGGAGGCCTTTGTGGGGGTCTCCACCACTTCCCTCTTTGCTCTCCAGGCAGTGCAACCTGGACTGCAGGAACAGGAGTGATTTGAAATGCAGCTCTGCCGAAGCAGGCATAGCTTAGGTAAAACAGCTGTTGGAACAGGCTCTGCTTCCTCAAGAGCAGGAGCCATCCTCTTTCTGACTCAGTTGTCTGTTCTTGCAGGTCCTCCTTCGTTTCCAGATCCAGAGAAATGTGATTGTGATTCCCAAGTCTGTCACACCACAGCGCATTGTGGAGAACTTCAAGGTGAGGGCTTCAGAGTGAGCTGGGTGCCGCCCTTCTGGGATGGCAGGATTTCTCCCTGCAGAGCAGAGATCCTTTCTCATCCTTGCCACGTCATCCTTGGGCAAGAGGACTGGGCTCTTTCTTTCTGTCTGGCATTCAGGGCTACAGTGAAAACTACAGCTGAAGAACAGACAGAGCTCTTGGAAACTGTATCTGTTACATTATATGGTGTCTCCTGTTCTGTGTCTTGTGGATGAAATGGTGGGCAAGACTTGGTTGGAGCCCAAATGCAGTAGCATTCCTCAAAATACAGAGTAAGCAAAATATAAAGTAAGCATCAGGAAGAGTCCTGATGTTAATAAACCATATGGCTCCTCTGACTTAAGTCAGGGCTTTTTTTCTGATACTGGACATCAGGATTTCAGATGCAACATAGCTGGATTTACTGAAATACGGAAGTGGTGTAGCTGTTTCTTTGGTATAGGACAGAAAGATGCACTTTTCACAAATGGAGGATGGAGGCAACACTAATTCTGGCATAGCTGGAATAGCTGGCACATGTAACTGCAATTATCAGTCTTCTTTGTTCCCTCTGCCAGTGGAGTCTCAAAAATCCAAAGGTACTTCTTTTCCTTTCCCTGTTTCAGGAAGTCATCACTTGTAGCCAGCACCCTTTCTGGTGTGAACTTGTTCTTTCATCTTGTGAATCTCGCTTCTGATTTGATTTGTTCAAAGAGGTGGTTTCCAGCTGTTTATCTTTTTAGGTGTTTGACTTTGAATTGACTAAAGAGGAGATGGCAACCCTTCTCAGTTTAAACAGGAACTGGAGGATCTGTGCGATGATCACGTAAGTGACAGTTTGTCTCCTTCAAGCTCTTACATTTTCAATGATCTTTATTTTGACCTCATAGGAACTGGTACAGCTGTTTAAATTGGGTATATTTTGAAATCTGAAATCACTTGGGGAATGAAGCATCTGTTATTTAACATCTTACATTTTCACTTTATTAGCTAAAGGCTAAGTCATACTGTGTATTCCTTATAAATCCATTCTCCAGGAAACTGTGTGCTTGGAATTCCAAAATGAAGGTTCTGATTGATAACTTTGGCTATATCCATATGGGCGAAATGAGCATTAAGCAGTTTTAAACTTAGAGTACTTTTTTATGGGAGGTATTATAAACTGATGTCAGCTCTTACATAGGTGGTTGGGGGAGGGAATGACCACCCTTTGTGCAATGCAAAGCACAACTGCTTGCAGATAACACCCTTGGAAGTCTAGACCAAGACAAGAAGTGTTGGCTGGAAGGCCACAGAAAGTGCAGTTTTCTCCATAAGCGGTGTGAATTTTAACTCTTTATGTAGAAAGTAATTTGGTCCCACCACTGTTCAGTGCCTGAATAATAGAAAAAGATGAGCTTGTTGTATGCTATTTCTATATAAATAAGTCTCTTAAATTCACTCTGCTGTTACTCAATTCAGAGCCTCCCTTGAAGGCTCCTGTATAACCCATTATTGCTCTATATAGCAATTATTCCAGCCTTAAGTATTCTTTCCTCTTTGATTCCCTCCAGGTGCAAAAATCACGAAGAGTACCCTTTCAATGCAGAATACTGAATGTGGTTTTATCTTGCCCTCCTGCAGGCCTCTGGGGTATAACAAGCTTCTACAAATGCCTAAAGTTGCCCACTTATGTAGCTTGCACACTGTCTCTCTCCTGCCATACATACAGTATACATACATACAGTATATGTATTCAGTGACTTTGGGTTTTTCTTCTTGAAGGAACAAAATAGTAAAATTGTTCTGAAGAACAAAATATGGGCAGTAATAATTCTCTACTCGTTAGATAGATGAGTGTCTCTACATGGCTAAAATAGAAAAGCAGAAAACAGAAGAATAAACCAGCAACTGATTTTATGTTCTCTCTTGCATCAACACCACTTCAAGCTGTAGGGTTAAGGATATGTGAGCAAAGAAGAAAGATCCATCCTGAAATAATGAATTACATAATCACCGCCTGAAGTTAAAAGGCAACAACTTTACTCCTAGAGCACAGTCCAAAGCTTTCTGGGAAAGAACAATGAATGGGACACGTGTCCAGACCTACAGATGCATATCAACTCATACTGGGCCTTAATTCAGTCGCATTTCTTTAATGCTGAAACTGGACAGAGATGAGTGTTCAATTTCATTCTTAACCAAAATAAAAATGTTTGGATTACCAATGGTTTTGAAGTTCTATTCTAATGTGGAAACTAACAAAACAACTTGCATTGATGTCATTGGAAATAATCATCCCCATCTTAAATGATGTCACAAGAGCATGAACATCTTGTCTTGATCAAGAGTTTAATAACTTGGTATAATAAGCTGTGGTCAACAGAGCAGTGCTGAAGAACAAGAACAGTTGAGTATGACAACTTACTTACAAACAAGCCTTAGTACAGACTGTGGATCAATGAGCAATAGGAGACCAACACCTGAAACTGCTGGAAAACTGTGCAGTGGTATCACTCTGGAATTATTTGGTTGTTATCTGTGCTGATACTTAACTATTGAAAGCCCACAGTAACAGATAGAGGGGAGACAGTGTTAAGCAGGTATCTGATGCTGCATAAAAGCAAGAGGTGTGCATGGTGGAACTGGAATGTGTTAATACTGAGTTGCTACCCAGGTCCTGACACGGGAGCAAGAGTTACATTCCTTCCAGGCTATTCTGTGCTGACTGACTGGCACAGTTACTGGGACAGATCTCTGTTAAATGAACTATGTGACTAAGTAAAGCTTTCCCCTGACAAAGCCTATCCCTCCTGGTAGAAGATGCAGCTGAGCCTTGCTGGGCAGTGTTAGGATAGCTAAGAAGTGTTTGGCTAACATGGCGCTTCAAGTGTCCTTAAGTGCAGTGTGCCTTGGGCTGGTGGACACAGGGCACCTGGCATTCTTATCTATAACATACACACAAGACTAAACTGTGTAGTCTGACAAAAACATACAAAGATCGAGTTGCATCTTGAGCAAGGGAGTAGTCAGGAGAATTTCTTGAGTATGGGGATGGAAAGTTGCCCCCTGAATCGAGTGCTAGGGACATCACTGCATTAGCAGGCATGAAACCCTGGTAACAGGAGGTAGGCCTCTGCAAACCGTGAGAAAAGAGAACACAGCAAGAAGACACGGAACAGCACAAGAAAGAAGAATCTGCAGCTCACACAGGAAGGACGGAGCCATCAAGGACTATAGGTATTTGTAGCAAATAAAAATATACACTGATTCACGTAGAATAAGGTACTGTTGTCAGTGGCAAAGTACTAATGACTTGCTAAGGGTGTAAAAGCATACTGCTTCCTGAATAAAGGGTCTTTGCTGTCTTTGCTTGTGCATAACAATGAAGTCCGTGTCATCTGTTGCCATACTTGAGAACAAGATCATTAATAAAAAACTGCTTTTGTAAAGATTAACAGTACTAAGACCCAATGCTGACTGACTTACTGCTTGTGCCATACTAACTTCTATGGTAATCAGCATGCAACAAGTAAACACTTAGGTAAGCTTGAGCTACTTGTATTGTACATCACTGGGTTGTAAGTATAAGTGCATGCATGGAAAATGTTTGACAGATGACAGAAAGGCTGAGAGATTGAAGGACATGGGAGCATCAAGGTCTTGCCTTGATCAGGAGTTAACTGACTGGATATAATGAACCATGACTGACTAGCCAGTGCAAACAAGAACTGGGTGAGGAGTTTTGGTACATACAAGCTATGGATGTGAAAGTGACAGGAGAAAAATGTCTGGAAGTGCTGGAAAGCTACATGGTCATAGTGTCGACTGATCTGGCTGCTGGGTTGTGCCGACATAGAGCTCTAAAAACCCACGGTAGAACAGACTATGGGGAAACTCTGCATGTGCAGATTCGTAAAATGATGAGGACAGCGAGGTGTAATAGCATGTTAGTGCTGAGTCACTGCCCAGAGTCTGACACAGACAGGTTACGAGTTGAGTGCTGTAATTCCCCCAGCTGAGGCCACACTGCAAATATCAACACAATAACCCTAAATGTGCTACAATAAGCATCCAGTTTTAGTGCAGACCTTTGCACACAGGTCAAATCAGACCCTGCCTCACACACAGAGTTCCTCACCTCATGCAAGGCACCCTTGGGCGTGTCATCAAGCGCACGGTCTGCAGTATTTCCCAGGCTAGCTGTGATCCACTGATGAATGTGATACTTCTTTCCCAAAGGCCCTGCCATCATCTGACAACTTCAGACACACCTTCAGGATGCTGAAATAACAGACAGCTGCCATATCTTGGCATGATCTGGGCAAAGCCTCACACCAACAAAGTAAATAAGTAAATAATTGTTACTTCCTTTTTTTACATTTTTGACTGAAAACCTTTTGATTCGAAGGATATAGTAGAGTGGAGGAGGAGTTCCTTTGCATTCCTGGAAGGTTCCCACCTTCACTCAGGTACTTCATCTGCCCTGAAAAACCGAATCACAGGCACGACTCAACATTTTATTTTGAAAAAAAAAGTGCATAAACCTTAGTAGTCATCAGCAAGAAGGGGCCAGCCCGTTAACAGTGCAGGTGATCACTTTTATGTTTCAAGATAAGGTGCCTTCTGTGAAGGGCAACAGTCTTTGTCAGGACAAGTCTCCACGTGATTTTTGTTAATAATTAAGACCAACACAGAGATCAAGCACAGAAAACTGATCTCTGAGCTCAGCTATCACCATATAGTCCACGGCCCAACAGCATGCACTTGGCACACCTGCTCTGACTCTTTGATAGCCTTAACTCCAGTCCCTCACCCACCATCAGCAGTGCTTACCAGGAATGCCCACCAGACACAATGCCATGACTGGCACAGGGAACTTTCTTACAGCTCTGCAGATGGACAGTGTCCATTTCCATGAACTGAGGGAACGACAGTAGGAAGGAAGACAAGAAGTGTGAACAACCCTAGTGTAATAGGCATGGTGACATATATTTGATCTCTGAAAGAAATATGAGTTGGATAGTTATATATATTATTAAGAGCAATGTGTAACTCCTTATATTTGAGGTTAAAAGGGAGTGATTTATATGTTCTTGTTTACTTAACAGGAACATCTCCCTTCTGAAAAGGGAAAGTCGGCCAAAACAGCTGGCCAACCCAACCGCAAATTCCTTTGAGAAGGTACAAAGGTACACTGAGGGAGGTGAAGATGAGGAAGGCTGTAAGTGAGGAGGGGGCGTAAGACCCCCGAATTAAGGGAGACATATGTGCCCGGGTCTTTTGGCTTTTATAACATAAAGGCAGAGTTCCGCTTGCAGCCTCCACCTCTTGGCACGGACTGGCCCTATGTGGCAAGACCATGGGACTGTATATAAGTGTGTCCGTGCTGGGGGAAGAGGGGGGGAGGGCAGGAAAAGACTTGTTTGTCCCAACACTGAATAGGAAAAGAGGTCTTCCATGGGAGCCTCCACTACCTCCCTCTTTGCTCTCCAGGCAGTGCTACCATCCAGATAGCACTCCTGGCAGGGACAGGAATGATTTGAAATGCAGCTCTGAAGAAGCAGGTATAGCTTAGGTAAAACAGCTGTTGGAACAGGCTCTGTTTCCTCCAGAGCGGGAGTCATCCNACTAAGTAAAAGGCAAACACTGCATTATATGACTATTTTGTGATGTAACACCCTGCTGTGGATAGCTGATGGTGCTGACAAAAAAAAACAGGAGGAAGATTACAGAGACAACTGTCTGCCATGAGGTAAGCACACCTTTGTCAGCAGATCTCCTTTAAAGTGTGCACTTATTTCTCCAGCAGTGTTCCTGAGTGACAGCACTGTGGCTGAAATTTTGGCATGAGACAGGGTGTTTATATTAATTTTAGTGGTAGGTGGAATTCCTTCTGGTTGGCACTGAGTACTTCATGGTCTCCACATAGGTCACCACTGCCATGCCCTGACACTCTTTGCAATTATTGTTCTTTACATTCCATCCTTCAGTTAATTGAAAGATAATTGAGAATTGTTTCATCTTTATACAAACTCCACCTTTAACATCATCAGAATCTCAAAGCATATTCAGTATAAACCATGCTTTGTCCCTGAAGACCAGTGTAGTCAACACCTTATCAGTGTGAATATAACACACATCAAGAACGCAGGCCTTCTGCATCAGACAAAATTATCAGGATCAACACTGCAAGAATCTTAATATGTATTTTCCAACCCCTTCTAAAATATTTTCCAAGCTGAACTCTCCACATTATCCTTGGGTCATGCCATGAATCTCCTGCCCATCTTCCAGCATGCTCTATCCAGTACATGTAAGACACTCCTTGATGGCCCACCATCAGGCAACAACAGAGGGGCAGTAGAGTGCACAGACCTTGGAGGTTTCAGGCCACAGACACGTTTTCAGGGTCCCTTACCCCTTGCCTATAAACACAACCCAGCAATCAAAGCAACTGCAGTCCCTCTGTGGGGAAGTCTCATCTCTGAGATCAGCAGAATCAGGCCATTTCTCCCATAACCCTTCACCGACAGATCCTAAAGCCTTCCTCCCTTAAGCAAGGCATAGAGCCTAAATTTCCCAGAAATCTCCTCTTACAGGGCAAAAGCTATATCCCGTTTGTTCCTATTTCCCAGCACTGACACAGCTACCGCTGGGACAGTTGCTGCAAGTGTTCAACGTTTCTACAGTTCCATTCTGAGCAAAGGACTATCAAGAGAGCACTGAAACTCAGGGGAGCAGCACCCCCATTTCCATGGGTCTACCTAACCTTGCAACTCAGGCTGCCTGAAAAGGCTTTGTTTCTCCAAGGTTCCCCTTTGAGGCAATGAATTTAAGACCACTCACTGCTCCTGCAACTGCAGCCTGGCCTACCTGGCTCACAGCTGTTGGCCGGTGCCAATTCTAGCCAGATAATGAATATTATTCCAACAAACATCATCAGCCTAACTCCTCCACTCTCTTAAGTAATCCTGTTCTCTCTGAAGCCTCATTTGCAGCACATGGCAAGCCCCAATGCACAGCCACAACACAGAAGCACACTTCTCTCCCTCATGTTTCACAGCCAAAACCTCTGCAGATCCCCAGCCAGTGCTTTAGGATCCTATGTGTGGAGACAGCACTACACCAGGTCATTGGGGCCCACGTGTGGAGAAAAGCATCTGTCACTCTCTTTCTAGTCACCTCATATAGAGACAGGTGCTTCTCCACAGCTGGGCCTCACTGCAAGCTCAGTGTAAAGAAACAGCTGGTCATGTTATCAAGGATACAGCACACAAGACTTTGCAGGCTGGCTGTCACACTGTGACGCAGTACTTCCTCTTCCCCCAAGGCCCTGCTGCCATGTGATGGTCCCTGCTAGGCCCTTGGGAGTAGTAAACAGCTGAGTTTTACAGTTGTGAGGGGAAGGCAGCCACTCACAGTAAAACCAAAATACAGAATTTCCACCTGGAGCCCCTTAAAACAAGATGGAGGCATCTCTCCGACAAAAAAACTATCAGGGAAAACCAAACCTACGTGTGATTAGAGAAATTACCACTTTTATATTTTATACACTAATCATATTATTTACTGTTGTGCACTGCTCTTATAGCTTATCATCTTCATATGTATTACCAACTGTTATGTACTGCTTCAGGTTATGTATACACAACTTATACTTCATACACTACTTACAAGTCATATTTTGTACATTGCTTTAGCCTATCACTTTTATATTTTACAAGGTATTATTTTAGCAGCATGTGAGTTTAAAACAAAATTGTGATTAAAACTGTGAGGTCTATAGTTTTAGCAAACTGATTTGTTTCTTAAGGAATAGAAACCAATTTTAGCTACAGGAAATCAAGACCAATTCCTTCCGTTTCCTTGAGGAATAACATCTGGAGGATCCCACCTGTCATTAACTTTCAGAATCCATAATGTAGCTAGGAATAAGCAGGAAAACAGACATCCTGCTTCCTCAAAGGTGCAGAATCTATAGTGTGGCAAACAGGAATGAGCTGCCATGATAAATTCAGAATCTATAGAATTAGCCAGAAAAACAAGAATTTATAGAGTCAATGAATCAGGCAAAAAGGCATATCAATGTAATATAAAATAAAGAGTTTAAAAGGACACCTTAGGAAGATCATTGGACTTCATCCCCAAAGACCCTCGAAAGACCCTCGAGACCCCTATGAAAAAGGCGGAGATCATCATCAGAAGGCGGAGCCTGGGCAGAGACTGGAAGGGGGACTTGTGCAATTTTGTAGCATATAAGGAAAAGCTGTGATGCTAGAAAGTAGGCAGGTTTAGTGGACAAATTCCCCCTGACCTCAGTATCCTTACAAAGATTGCTAATAAAACATACCTGCTTCAATACTCTCTGTAGCCTTGGACTTTTTTTCCGTAAATCACGTGGTAAGAGATAAGCACCAAGTTGTATAAGTTTTGTGAACCAGGTGAAAAGACATTGCATCCTGCCAGGAATGGCTGATGTGCTGACACAAAATGGGAGGAACGTTAAAGAGGAAAACCAATTACCTTACCCATCCTTAGTTAAACGGAGCAAAAAATATGAAGCTGCAGAGAGCAGGGAGAGGCACCCAGAGCAAACTCTCACACCTAAATAAACTCTATACATGTAAATAAGCAGCAAAGCCCCCCAGCCAAGTTTGTTTTTTTCCACTGTGCTGACCTCTTCAGAAACGGGTGTTTGCAAAAATGTCAACGCTAGCTTCTCATGCGAGATTGCTGGCCACTACCATGTATGATTACAATTGTGCATTTTATTCTGAAATAAAATCTTCCTAAAGATTGAGGCACAATATGACCATTATGTCAATCACTAAAAAGTCACTACTTCTCTTTTACAACTTTCAAAACACATTACAAAAACCTCTTCCAAAATTCAAAATAAAGTTTTTTTCAACTCGCTATATCCTAAATTACTCCTGAGCCACAGTTCATAGTGGAAGCTGCGTTTGTCCCATTTGGAGCAGAGAACAGCTTCTCTTGGCTCTCACAAACCAGGCACACCAAGGTTTCTCCCGTCACGGCGCTGTATCAGGACACAGGGCCGACAAGGGGGACCACGTAGGCCATCACCCCTGTGGCAGAGACACGCTGCTTCAGCAAAGGGCTCAGCCCTTCTTCTTCCTTAGACACACAACCCACCAATTTAGGGACACAGTTCTGTTTCATGTCATGCCCATCCCGGGGACGTGATTCCAAAGGACCGCGGTGCTGCAGGAGGGCTGCCAAGCCGGTGCGGAGACACGACCACGGGGGCTGCGGTATGCTTGCTGTAGTGAAGGGCTCGTAGACACGTCCTCTCATCCCCCCAGAGCCACCCGAGATTACCCTTTGGCCCGGGTTCTCTCTCCAAGCTTCAGTGTTGGCCCCGCCCCGCGAACCCCGCGCCACGCCGGGGCGGGGCGGGGCGGGGCGGGCCGGGCCTGTCCGGGTGCTATTAAAGGCGCAAGGCAGGCCGCTGGTGTGGTAGGGCTAGTGGTGCCATGGATACCTGCTTACAGCTCAATACCGGGGCCAAAATTCCCGTTCTAGGGCTGGGTACATGGAAGGTACTGGGGCTTGCCTTCTCCGGCGGCGGGAGGGAAGGAGCGCGTCCGGGGCGGCCCGGACGCTGCGGTTTTGTCGTGATCGCGCAGCGCTGCCGGCGCCACGACACCCCGGCCGGGCCGCCGCTGGAGCTCGTCGCTGTGCTTTATTTTAATTGGGGATTACTTTGGATGGGCTGGCTTTCTTAATTTTATCTTTTTATGCGAAAAGCCTTCAATAACGTGTTGATTAGAGTATTCTTGNATGATAAATTCAGAATCTATAGAATTAGCCAGAAAAACAAGAATTTATAGAGTCAATGAATCAGGCAAAAAGGCATATCAATGTAATATAAAATAAAGAGTTTAAAAGGACACCTTAGGAAGATCATTGGACTTCATCCCCAAAGACCCTCGAAAGACCCTCGAGACCCCTATGAAAAAGGCGGAGATCATCATCAGAAGGCGGAGCCTGGGCAGAGACTGGAAGGGGGACTTGTGCAATTTTGTAGCATATAAGGAAAAGCTGTGATGCTAGAAAGTAGGCAGGTTTAGTGGACAAATTCCCCCTGACCTCAGTATCCTTACAAAGATTGCTAATAAAACATACCTGCTTCAATACTCTCTGTAGCCTTGGACTTTTTTTCCGTAAATCACGTGGTAAGAGATAAGCACCAAGTTGTATAAGTTTTGTGAACCAGGTGAAAAGACATTGCATCCTGCCAGGAATGGCTGATGTGCTGACACAAAATGGGAGGAACGTTAAAGAGGAAAACCAATTACCTTACCCATCCTTAGTTAAACGGAGCAAAAAATATGAAGCTGCAGAGAGCAGGGAGAGGCACCCAGAGCAAACTCTCACACCTAAATAAACTCTATACATGTAAATAAGCAGCAAAGCCCCCCAGCCAAGTTTGTTTTTTTCCACTGTGCTGACCTCTTCAGAAACGGGTGTTTGCAAAAATGTCAACGCTAGCTTCTCATGCGAGATTGCTGGCCACTACCATGTATGATTACAATTGTGCATTTTATTCTGAAATAAAATCTTCCTAAAGATTGAGGCACAATATGACCATTATGTCAATCACTAAAAAGTCACTACTTCTCTTTTACAACTTTCAAAACACATTACAAAAACCTCTTCCAAAATTCAAAATAAAGTTTTTTTCAACTCGCTATATCCTAAATTACTCCTGAGCCACAGTTCATAGTGGAAGCTGCGTTTGTCCCATTTGGAGCAGAGAACAGCTTCTCTTGGCTCTCACAAACCAGGCACACCAAGGTTTCTCCCGTCACGGCGCTGTATCAGGACACAGGGCCGACAAGGGGGACCACGTAGGCCATCACCCCTGTGGCAGAGACACGCTGCTTCAGCAAAGGGCTCAGCCCTTCTTCTTCCTTAGACACACAACCCACCAATTTAGGGACACAGTTCTGTTTCATGTCATGCCCATCCCGGGGACGTGATTCCAAAGGACCGCGGTGCTGCAGGAGGGCTGCCAAGCCGGTGCGGAGACACGACCACGGGGGCTGCGGTATGCTTGCTGTAGTGAAGGGCTCGTAGACACGTCCTCTCATCCCCCCAGAGCCACCCGAGATTACCCTTTGGCCCGGGTTCTCTCTCCAAGCTTCAGTGTTGGCCCCGCCCCGCGAACCCCGCGCCACGCCGGGGCGGGGCGGGGCGGGGCGGGCCGGGCCTGTCCGGGTGCTATTAAAGGCGCAAGGCAGGCCGCTGGTGTGGTAGGGCTAGTGGTGCCATGGATACCTGCTTACAGCTCAATACCGGGGCCAAAATTCCCGTTCTAGGGCTGGGTACATGGAAGGTACTGGGGCTTGCCTTCTCCGGCGGCGGGAGGGAAGGAGCGCGTCCGGGGCGGCCCGGACGCTGCGGTTTTGTCGTGATCGCGCAGCGCTGCCGGCGCCACGACACCCCGGCCGGGCCGCCGCTGGAGCTCGTCGCTGTGCTTTATTTTAATTGGGGATTACTTTGGATGGGCTGGCTTTCTTAATTTTATCTTTTTATGCGAAAAGCCTTCAATAACGTGTTGATTAGAGTATTCTTGCCATCACTTTTTCTAGTCCCAACCAGGGAAAGTAACAGCTGCAGTGATGACTGCTATCGACGCTGGATACCGTCATTTTGACTGTGCGTACGTGTACCAAAATGAAAATGAAGTTGGGGAAGGAATCCAGCAAAAAATCAAAGAAGGTGTTGTGAAACGAGAGGACCTCTTTGTCGTCAGTAAGGTATGGATCTGTTGATATAGGATACCAGAGACACCTTCTTTTTCCAAAGTAATCCTCCAGTTCTTTACTTTCCTACTCTGTGATGCAGTATTCAGAACATTAGTTAAGCAGTTCTTGAGACAGGCTTCTTAATTTGTCTTGTACTGAAAATTAGGCAGTGTATGTATCACAAATACAGTGATGCTTTCAACTTCAGCTGGCTTGAAGTTATGCTGCCCTCTTTCATCCAGTATCTGACCTTCTAGCAGATGGTTTTTAATTTAAGTGTTAATGAAATGAGACTACTTCTGCTGTGTGCCAGAACACCATGCAGTGATATGTGCTGCCACAGCACATATTGTAGTATCGTAGGCCAGTCCTGTTCTCAGAGCAAGCCCCATTTGAAGAGCTGTAGGATGACCTAGTTTCCCATCACCTTCCAAAGGGAACAGACACTCTTCTGAACAGTATGGAAGGGTTCTAAGAGATCTAACCCAGGAGTGTTAACCCTTGGCGTTTTGTTTCTAGCTGTGGTGCACATTTCATGAGAAGCCTCTGGTGAAGGGAGCCTGCCAGAAGACTCTTGCTGCCCTAAAACTGGATTACCTGGATCTCTACCTCATCCACTGGCCTCTTGGTTTCAAGGTACAGTAACAGCAGTGCCCTTCACTTTCTGTTATGACTGGCACCTTTGAAGAGCTAGGTGATTTTATAGCCCGGTGATTGCTCCAGATGCTATAGATCATCATGTAGACACATGATGTGCCAGCATTGCTGTGGTGCACAGCTATACTGTGGCCATATGAGCCAGGATGTTGATCCCTGAGGTTTCTGCTTGTGTGGTATCTGCTGCCCTTTTGATCATGGAAGAGGTAGACCATGAACTGGGGGTAGGTTCCCTGCTGCAAGCAGAAGTTATGTCTCTCTCCTTTTGATTACTGCCTCCATTGCCTTGTACGAATCCAAAGTATGCTCAGCTGATAATGGTGTGGTTCCTGCTTTGTGGGAAGAGGGCTGTGCTTTATTGTCTGACAGACGTTCTTTATTGTGCATGTTACAGAATCACAGAATAAGAGATAGAAGACTTTGTTTCTGTCTTTAATCACTAATACAAAACAGATTGAACTGATCTTTGCTGTAGAAGCCTTAATGTTCCATAAACCTTAGATTTCAAAAGGTTGAACTTTTTAGTTCCACTGATGGCATGCAAAGGAACTCATGTCTCAGTTTGAATATGTCTTTCAGATCTTGATCAAAATCTTCTTTCTATTTCTTTCTTCCAAGATCTGCTGTTCTTCATGGCATCTGTATTTTTAAAATGAGTTGTTTGTGGAGAGAACTAACAAAGTAAAATGTGTTGTGGTAATAACATATCAGTAGAAAATAACTGGTTTTGGTGGAAATTGATACCTGACATGTTGTCCTTGTACTACAGGACAAAGTATCATGGTATCAAAGTATTAACCCAACTTCCCAGTAAAGAGTGTTTCAAACATTTTCTCTCTCACTGATAGGCAGGAGAGGAACTGTTCCCCACAGATGATAAAGGCATGTTTGTCTCCAGCAACACAGATATTCTACACACGTGGGAGGTAAGTTTAGCCACAGCATGAGAATAATGTCTTCTATTCTTAGCAGTCCCTACTGTGTTTTTGTTACTTTCAGCAATCTGAAATGTCTTGTGTATTTAGATCTCTTTGGGAAGGACTTACTGGTACAATAGTGGTTTGCTGAGTACTATTTTATTATTTTCTATTTTTAACTTACTGTGAATTTCCACTAGCGCTCTGAGGATTTTTTCCTCAAACTTCAACTCTGAAAATCTAAACTTTTACTGGCTTCTCATGAAAAAATAAGCTGTATCAGGGAGAATGTCTTCTTCAGTCCCTGCCTTGTATACTAGGTGCCGATTTTGTTTTTTTCTGTTAGGCGATGGAAGAGCTGGTGGATGCTGGTTTGGTAAAAGCCATTGGAATCTCCAACTTCAATCATGAGCAGATTGAAAGAATCTTGAAAAAGCCGGGGCTGAAATACAAGCCTGCAAATAACCAAGTAAGATTCAAAGTGACAGCAGGCAAATATTTGGGTGGTGTTATTGTGTGATGGGTTTGTTGTTGGTTTGTTTTTTTTTTTTAAATGACTAAGATCTTATTTTGAAATAAGGTTATAGAAAGAATGGAGTAGACAGCATACTCTCTCAATCCCACGCTCCAACTGCATCTGGATGCACAAGGTGCTTTATGGATTTTCTGCACTACTGCTTGGAAATCTAACAGTGAGCAGCTCCAGAATCCCTTTTTGTAGGGGTGAAGCAGAAGAAACTTAGAAGAGATATTCCTTGAAATACAGTAAAACTTCATGTATATATAGAGAATCGAATGAACTCTTTGTAACTGTTCTGCAGTGAGGCCAGGTCATGTTGCTTGATGTCTGAGGGAATCGATCAGGAACATGCTTTGTGAATTGCCCACAGATTTAATGAGGGTTAGGAGGAAGGAGGAAATGAAGTTGCAAGGTAGGCCACAGAGTAGAAGTGTCCAGGTATGTAGGCAGCACTTGAATAAAGTCTTAGGACAATTCAAATGGCAGAAGACGTTGGGAGATAATCTGATGTAATTCACAGTTTAGAGCAGCATCAGATGTGAGATTAGAGCAGGTTGTCTAGGGGTTTATCCATCTTGAAAACCTGTAAGGAGGAGATTACACAGTCTCTCTAAGAAGTGTGCTCTGCTGCCTGATCCCCTGCCTTGGTTGCATGGCAGAGGGAGTTTTCCTATACCCAGTTTCAACTTACGTCTCCTTCCTCCATGCAGCATTGAAAAGCTTGGCTTGTCTTTGGATGACCTTCTTCTAGGTAGCGAAATCTGCTACTATACTGAAGCCTTTCCTTCTCTGGCCAGAACAAGCGTCTTTTGCTCAGCCTTTCCCAGGACAGCAGGTTCTCCAGCCGTTAGCCATCCTGGTGTTCCTCTGCTGACTTCATGGCAATCTGTCAATCTTTCTTCTACTAAGGGGAGCTGGGATGGGGAGAAAACTGGCACATTATTGTGCAGGTGGTCTGACAAGTATGAGTAGAGGCAAATGATCACTTCCCAGAATCTACTGGCTGTGTTCCTGCTGCCAGGGCTCCTACTGGCTCATGTCTAGCTCAGGCTAGTATGACCCCCAGGTTGTTTCTAGCATAGTTGCTTTGCAGGTAGTCAGGCTCCAACCTGTGTTATTGCCAGGGGCTTTAAGTTCCCAGGTATACAGCTTCAAGCTATTCCTTCCTAGGTACAGAGCTGTGTGTACAACCTTAATGAATTCTTTAAAGTTTTTGTTTGCATGTTCTTCCTGCCTGAATGGGTCCCTCTGAAGTGGCAGCTCTGCCCTTGAGTGTGTTGACTGGTTATTCACCAATTTGGTATTGCCTTCAAGTTTGACGCAATTATAGCCTGGCACAGGTTGTTGAAGAGGACAGGTCCCAGGACAGACGCCTGTGGGATCTTGGCCTTGATTACTATAGCTTCTTAATTTGAATGCAATTAGGATTTGCATTGATTTCATTTGTAGTGAGAAATCAATTTGGCAAGTTAGTTCGTTACATTACAATGATACTAATACCTAATTCAGTAAGGAAATCTGACTCCTAAGTACTTACTATGACAGTGTGGATTGCAATATCTTAAGATAGTTACTTAAATGGACATTGTAGGCTTTTTATACTGTCAAGTGTATTCTTAGATAATGTAGCTCAGAAGTCTTTCAACTTGAGTGCCAGTGCACAGGGTAAGGCTGATTTTGCCTTGCTGATGTCAATTCTACCTACTGGTTACTCTTAAGTAGCTGTCTTTCTGGAGGTGCTGAAGCAAAATAAATATGTAACCTGTCCCCAAAACTGAGCTACATGTTCTGTTTAATATTCCAACATGTCTCAGGAGGAAAAGAGGCATGCAGGCTTCTGATAACAGCAGGCAGCTGGAACCGCAGATAAAATGCTGAAGCTTATAAATTGATCCCATGTCTTGCACTCTCTTGTTTCACCTGCCAGTAGCACAAGTTTCCAGGGACTTCCCTCAGTGCAGCTGCAGAAGGCTCAAATGGCAGTGTAGTCAAAATGGTTCCTGATGTTGCCTGCTAGAAGAAAAGCAGTGCTCCCTCCTGTGGAATTATCCTGAAAGTCCCTGTATGCAATTTGTCAGATATTCGTGTTCATTCACTGTCTCCTGGCACATGAGTATTTTCTGTTTCATGTTGCCTATCTGTGCATTTGCTTGCCAGAATACAGGTCCACTCTTAAGGAGTTTGTATTCTGTTACGTAGCTATTCTTATGGAAATTCATGTGAAGTATGCATGCATTTATAAAAAGTCTGGAATGGACAGTGGACTGCAGATCTAAAATCTGTAGCAGGTAGCCATTCTCACCATTTGCAGACTGGGGGGGTTCAGCATGTGTGTTGACAGAAAGCAAATAAAAACAAATTGAGCAATGTTGATATTGAAGTTAATATGGTAGCTGTAAAAAATATTGTGGCATGTTTAGTTAGGGATGAAAAGATAACTTTTTACTTCCTGCTCTGCAATCCTATTGCTATGATTTTAGTTTTCCTGTTGTGTGCATTTTACTCAATTGTCCCATTGAAGCAATTATGTAGCTGGTCATCCCATATGTTGCAGATTATTTGGATCAGCAAAGTTTTAAAGAGTTGTTTTACAGTCGTTAGATTCCTCACTGCAAAAAATAGTAGAAAGGGAATGGGAGCATGCAGAAAACAGGCTATGTAATATCACTTAGACTATAAATTAGAACAAAAATGAGCCTTTTGATTAAAAACTAATCCCTGGAACATGTTAAAGCAGTTCAGTCATTGTCAATCTCTGTACTTTTATGTTGTTAGGTTGAATGTCATCCGTACCTTACCCAAGAGAAGCTGATCAACTACTGCCAATCCAAAGGGATTTCTGTGACTGCATACAGTCCCCTTGGCTCTCCTGACAGACCATGGTAAGATGGTTTTGCAAGAGAGCTGGTGTGGATTATGCCTGAAGCACTGAGATGATGCATGCAGCATTAATTGTGCATCCAGATACAGATCTCTGCTAGGCTGGATCTTTGATTTCTTGCCACTCTTCTTGTTTCCTTTGTGTAGGGCTAAGCCAGAGGATCCGTCCCTTCTGGATGACCCCAAAATCAAAGAGATTGCAGTCAAGCACAACAAAACCCCAGCACAGGTGTGTAGGTGCCAGAGTACCCCTTCCTATAGCATGCCATAAAGGACAGTTAATGACAACGTAAAGGACTGGGTGGTTCTTCATTTCCTGTCACCTGTGGTGTTAAGTATCGATGCAGGTTTGTTTACTGTGAGGCCTTTAGTGCGCACTAGCAAAGGTGCTCTGACCATCACAAGGAACATGTTGTTGACGCATCTTCAATTACTGCCGTGTTTCAGTCTTCCTATCTCTAGTCCTGTTTGCAGAGAAGTGAACACTTAGAAGTCTGGGTGGGAAGGAAAGGAACTGAGTAGTGCTAAACTGCATGGAGAGGAGAAAGGAGACCTATATGGGGCTCTGCCACTTCTCTATTTGCACTTCAGAAGGTGATGCTTAGAATTTCAGGTATGATTTGAAAAGCAGCTCCAAGTAATGGGGTCATTCTGCTGAATTGTACTGTTTACAGCAAACATCTGCTGGAACAGGCTCTGCTTGCCATAGAACATGAGTCATCATCTGACACAGTGGTATGCTTCTTGCAGGTTCTCATTCGGTTCCATATCCAGAGAAATGTGATTGTGATTCCCAAGTCTGTGACACCACAGCGCATTGTGGAGAACTTCAAGGTGAGTCGTTACACATGAGTTGAGGGGTGCCCTTCAAGGACAGCACAGCTTCTCCTTGCAGAGCAAGCAGCAGTCCTTTCTCACCCTTCCCAAGTGCCACTTTGATGAGAGGATTGGGCTTTTTCTCTCCATATGTTTACCTGCTGGAGGGCTGAGCTTAAGATTACAGTAGGAGAGCGGGGGTGAGCAAAGCTCTTGGAAATACTATTCTAACGATCT
>VYZS01021475.1:15341-28191 GCA_013400695.1 Neodrepanis coruscans
AGGTAATCAAAAGCTTGGGGGTCAGACTAAAACATGCCATAACTTCTGGTTCTCTAACTGAACCATAAAGGCTGGAGAAAGCATGTTCCAGTGCTCTGAAAGCTATATTGTTTCAGACAGTTTCCACTGACAAGATTTCTGTGGAAAGATGGATGTTAGTTATAACAATCATCTTTGGCAAAACCCCCGTAGAGGGCAGCTGTGCCCTTAGGATGAAGAATGCCTCTTGTCTGTATTCCCAGTCTTAAAATGCATCAACACAAGCTGACATTTAAAGCAAAGGGATAGCCTTAATCACTGTTACATTAGAACACCCGTCTGGAAGCTACACCTCAAGAGAATGAATTCTGATGCAAAATGCTACCACATAACTTCAGACTTCAAATCTGCCAGAAATTTCTTTGGTCCACGTACTGTGTAAATATCAAAAAAGCTCCCTCCCATCTTACTGCAATGTAACTGATATTCACTGCTGGAAAGATCATTATATCTTGGCAGTTAAGAGAAAATATTTGCCCCTCTGTTCATAAAAATGTACCAGACTGAGTACAAGATGTTAAGGATATAGCAGCCAGCAGAATAACATTTCAGTTTAATTTCTGCTCAGCACTTATCACTTTCTTACATGATGGTTACAAGTCCTCAGTTTAAAATTAAAGGCTGGTGCAGCTATAAAAACTAGACAGAGATAAAGCCTCTTCACAAGTTTACAGAAGAGTTTTTTTATAGTCAAGACATGTTTTGCTTAAAACTGGCATTTATAGCTCATGAAGGCAGTGTGTAGATTTCAGCAGATAGCAAGTCCACTATTGAAAAAACACACTGTCTCTTTACAAGGTAGTACACTCTTTAAAACATGAAAAACTTCTGGGGCAAAATCATTTCAAATTCTCACATCTCCCCTCTCAAAATCCTTATTTAAGACTGAAGCTCATACTTCACCTTCAAAAGGTCCAATGACTTCAGTGAAAACCTGCCTAAGCAACAATTAACAAAAAATGAAGTCCTTAAATCAGTGGCTGCAGGATTTGGTTCTCTAATACAAAGGGTATGAGCAGAAATCCAGACAGGACCTTCCAGACAGACAAACTTTCCCAGAAGAATTCTCTGTTTTAAAAAAAGGCAGTCACTTGAAATCAGACTGTCACAGTAATGAACAAACACTATAGCAATTAGAAAAGAGCTAGCTAATGGAAATCTATGTTTTCTTCTTGTGAAAAAAATGCAACCTCATTTTCTGACTCACCGTTATTTCCTGCTCATAGGTCCAAACACCACAGGCCAGTTCAACGCAGAATATTACAAGCAAGCTTCCAAAGTACTGGAAGAAAACAGAATGATCTTGGTTATTTTTTATATTCTTTGAAATATAAAAGTTTTCAAATGAAAAAAAGATTTAACAATATTACAGAACATCTCAAAACATTAACACTGCACATGACTGAAGACATGGAAACCACAACACAGTTTTGTATCCAAAATACAAAAGATTCATGTAGCAAACTTTCTGATATTTCTTACTAACTTAACATGAAGCACACAAACATTACAATAGAAAAATCAATTAATTTCCTTGTTGCCCAAGAGAATAAAGCTACCATGATGTATTATGCTAAAACTGCTGTAAAGAGGATAATCATTTTCCCCCATATACGTAAAAAAGGAAAGAAATCTTTTTTTTTTTCAGTTCCATTAAATAAATCTATGCAAGTCATGCTATTAGGCAAAAAGGGGAAAGAATAAAAGAATAAAAAATATTTGAGAAGAGGGAAACAAGGTTCTTGAAAAACTATGTTCTTACCAAAGTGATTTAAATATTTGAGGTCAGGTCTATCCGTACAAATATTTATTAAGATTGATCAAAATATTTTTTTCTATTACAAGGTCTAACTCTTGAACTATCTAAAATAGCAAACACAAGTATAAATGAAGATGTACAGACCTTGGTAATGAGGTTTAAGAAAACATGGTTGCTCCAAGTAAAAAGAGCGGGACTATCTTCTGTATAGCATCAACAAACCCTTTCTGAACTGCAGGATAAATCTGCATGAAAATTAAGGCCGCTTAAACTGGTGATCTCTATTAAAAGTAACTTACTTTTTACTTAAAGCAGAAGCATAGTCCCATTCATTCTTCACTCCCATTTTTCTTCCATGTCAATTGACTAAGCTTCCCCTTGTTCTCAGTATGCAAAACTTAAAAGTTACAGTCTTCAAGGATTTTAATTTCATTTGGGAATCAAAGAAACATCATCACAATATAAAATAGAACAGAATAAATATATAATTCCATCAGTAGGAAACATGCCAAATGGCTTCTAATTTTGTAATTTCATTCTGGAATCTATTTAGGATGAGTATAAAAGACAAAAAATACATATTGATGATAATTTCCTTTTTTCTATTAAGGGATCAGTAAGATGTATTATTTAAAATAAGAGTAAAAATCCCCAAATGCTAGATTTAACAGTCATTTACACAGCCCATTTGTCATTTAGCAAGCCTGGAACTGAGTAATTCACAGATACCTTGGCAGCTACTGAACCATATCTTGCCTTAATTCCTTCTTGCTGATCAAATCTAACTCCCTGAATTAGGTTTGTAGACACACACAGAGACACCAAAAAAACACATGAAAAAATCCTCATGTTAATTTTCAAGAGAAACTTATACCCTCCTCCTGCAAAGATCTGTCCACTAACGATGGTGTTAAAAGAATTCCTGGTTTACTAGTTTTCACCATGTTACATTGCATCTTTATAGTCATTATAGCTGAACAACACATTGCATTTCCTTACAAATCAACACTGTAAGCAGACACAACACTCCAGAACAGCTCTTCAATAACCAGTATATTCATCCTCCAAAGATTCAAAAGAAGAAAAATATGAGTCACATCTTGCAAGAACAATGATCTTTTCTTCTAAAAATGAACTCATGAGCTTCTATTCAAAGTAACCAATATCAGTACAGTGCCTGCAAGTTATGCAAAAGGTTCTTTAAAAAAATATGGAAAACTACTTTTCAAAGTATTCATTTTGAAAGCAGGAAAGAACGCCACATGCTTTAGCTCTTTTAATAATAAAGAATGCTTAAGGGCATTATCAGTAATATTCATGTTTTTCAGAGGGAGAACAACTGAATGTTTCAATGCAAAGTGA
Organism: Neodrepanis coruscans; assembly: GCA_013400695.1. NCBI lineage: Eukaryota > Metazoa > Chordata > Aves > Passeriformes > Philepittidae > Neodrepanis > Neodrepanis coruscans. The sequence goes on from VYZS01021475.1 coordinate 18,502, forward strand.
GTTTGAGTTCTTGGCTGTCAAAATTTCTCTGGGTTTATCCTCTAATTGAATAACAAGCCATGGACTGCCTTCTATCCCTGAATCCCATAAAAAACTTACTGATCATGGTGAAAGCGATACATCTGGGACTGTCTGTAATGGCATCCTCTGCAAAACTCCTTAATTTGCAGTTCTTTCTAACATTTAATTCTTTCATCAACCTTAGCATTTGAAACTTTCTCACTTTGTCACCATATAGTTAAAGTTTGTGGTATTAGCTGGAGACAGAAGAGCCAAACCCAAGACTTTCTCCAGTTACTGAATATAGCCCAGGATCAAAAAACATTTAGCCAGATTCCCTCATAAACCACTTCCGGATATTCCATGGACTTAGCACTCCTCACCAGCCACATCTGGTCACATCAGGGCACTGCAGAATCAAGTCTTCTGTCCTGAAAAAGCCCATCCCTGTCCACAGGGTAAAAGACAAAAGATACAGTGTGTTTACATGTCAAAACTCACATTAGGAACTGAGTGACTGCAGGCACATCAAACTCACACACAGGAGGTTCAGTTTCACTCTGCTACTGAAGGGGAATATCATACCTCTCTCTAAATATGATGTTTTGCAAAACAAATAATTCTTATCTAAGTTTTGTGGGAAGAAAAATCCTTTAATCATTATTTAAATTTACTACTCCTAATTTCCATCTTCCAAATCCAGAACTGGCTTCAATGCTTATTCCTTGTCCCTAATTAAATTCCCACAGAAGTCTGAATGCTAAATGCACCTTTCTGCATTCACATGCTTCTGCTTTTTGCCAGAAACGGGGACTTAGTTTCGAAGCAAGACTTAATATTTCTTCCTATAGGCTGAGTGGCTACATGTTGTAAAGAAGACTGTTTCACTGAGGAGCACTACTGTCTACCATGCTCAAAACTGCACCAGCAGGTCACTGATACTAACATTCTACAGCTCACCTTCGTCTGAGTACTGGCCCTTGTTGAGGTATTTTCTACTGTTTCTTCATTTCTTTTTTCCTTTTTTTTGGCAGAGAGAGGGTAAAAAGGGGAAAGCACAGAAGGGAGTGAACAGTTTTGCAAAGACATATACAGGCTATCATAAAATAATCATAAAAATCTACAAGCAATAAATGCACAGCAGCGATCACTTTAAGAACTATCTTGAACAGGGTAAATCCTACAGACTTTTAACATTTCCCTTTTGTAGGCAATTGCTAATTGCCTACAATATCATTCTCTCCCTAGTCTAATTATGCAGTCATCAAAAAATGGGAGTGGTGCCTTGACCCTATTACAATCACATCAGTTTCACTGAAGGATTTCAACCAGCACGGCTGTGAAAAAGGTAAAATGTTGCTTCCTTGAGAGAAGGTGAATGACTGCAATGGCGGTAGAAAACACTCTTCTGAAAGTCATAAACCAAATTAAAAATATTTGCCAATTTAAAAATAAAAGCAGTAGAAATATACTGCTTTTCTCTAAGTCATAGATGTCCATGTGGCCAAGATCCAAAATGTTCAAAAATGCATTAACAATCAAAATAATTCAAAACTATCTTTTATAAAGTTCTATATGGATTGTCTAAAAAGAATCAGAACTTTTAGCCTGAATAAAATTCCTGCATACCACAATGGTGTGCAATAAGAGGGTACAAGCTCCATATACACCAGTGCTCCATACAGGGAGTGTACATGTTCTGGCATACCCCAAAGTATCTTCCTACCTTTCCATCTAAGGCTAAAAACTTAGCTACAAAATTCATTTATCCAATTAAATTATGACATGCTCCCCTCACCCCACCCCACTGCTTTCCAGCACCTCATTCCCAGCCTGTACAAACAGCCCAGACTGTCCTATCCCAGGGGCAGAATCTGGCACTTGCCCTGGTTGAACGTGATGGGGTTGGTGATTGCTCAGTCCTCTAATTTGTTGAGGTCTCTCTGCAGGGCCTCCCTGCCTCTGACCAGTGATTACATTGTTTTTGAGGTGTTTTTCAATACCTCCCAGAACAATCTTGTCCATGATTTAACCAGGCACTAAAGTGAGACTGACAGGCCCATAGTTTCCCAGATCCTCCTTCTTGCTCTTCTTGAAAATCAGGACAACTTTTGCCAGCTTCCAATCAGTTGGGGCCTCTCCAAATTCCCAAGACTGTTCAAAAATTATTGAGAGAGGTTATGTAATGGCATCAGCCAGGTCTTTGAGGATTCTGGGATGAATCCCATCAAGCTCATAGATTTGTAGGGATCCAGTTGAAGGTAAAAGCAACAAGGCTTGCTCCAGTTCTGGATCCTGAGGCCAAATACAATGACGCCTAGTCAAACCAATACTCAGAACTAAAGTCCCTAAGACAGATAAATTAGCCAGCTCCATTAGGTGAGCCTAAAAGTATACTACGCAGTACAAAGTGTGACACAGAAGTCCAAGCAGCATGTTTCATGTTGAAAACATACTGGAACCATGAAATAACTACAGTCAACACACGTCTACCTTTTATCTCAGCACCCTGCCTCTTTCCAAAAGGATGAGCAAGAGGCTCATCACTATTAGAGAAATGTGCAAAACCAAAAAATTGACAGCCTCCTAATGGCACAATCTTGCTGTCTCAAGTCAAAGGCATTTCCCTGAATTTCCCTCAAGGGGCCAGGCAGCTCTTGCTACTTAGAACTGCTGGTTAACTGCACCAATTAATGCTGTGCTGCTTCTGATCTAGCACAACTGTGGCCAAGTGTTCAAGGCTAAGTACCTGAGCGAAAGCAGCAGATCATCACCATGAGCACAGCAAACATTTGGATTTAAGCCAAGTATTTGCAAGAAGACTTGCACACTCCCACCAGCTCAGTTCCTGTCATGCTTCCCCACTCCAACACTCCCCCATTCTGCTCAAATACACAGCTGCTCTCACGTGCTGTTTGTTCAGCAGGCAGCACCTCTCACCACCAGACACCTCTCAACAACCCACATATATCCCTCCTCTGCAAGCTTCCTCTCTTAGTTAAGGAAATTAGGCATTGTTTCAAAGCACTTGCCTTAGAAAAAGTCTTTTAAGGACTTAAGGACAGCAGAGATTCATTTATGTTGGAGAAGGCAAGGTCAACGAAATGCACCTCATGCTTACACAGGCAGACAGAGAGGATCTCAAGATCAACATACCACTCTCCACAACGTTGGGAGCCCTGTAGAGTGCACACGTTCCTGCAAAGCCTGGCTTAGCTCTGTGGCATCACTAAAATCCATCTCAAAATCTAGCACTTTGTTTGAACCTTAAAAATCCTGATCTAAACAGGAAAGAAGCTTACCCTCTATCCCTTTTTGAGGAAAAAGTATGTCTGATATTGATTAGCAGAGGCATCTTCTCAAGCAGCTTGTCTTTGAATTTAAAGTTAGAAATATGGAATGAATAAAAATACTCTGTTTTCTTAAGAAAGTTGCTCATATTTGAAACTACTAGGGTATAAAAAATTTTAAGTCTATTTTCTCCTACCAGTGGAACATGAAGCAGCACTTCAGAATGCAAGCTAAGTGTCTGGCACCTTAAGTTACCTACTGACTATCTGAATTACAGTTTTAGCACAGTACTGGCTTCTCATCAAACCTGACCTACAGTATTATATTTAAACCAGTCTTTCAAACAAGGCAGGACAACCTATCCTGTCAATCTCTGTCCTCCATCCACCACATCTTTAAATGACTTGCTGATAAAAGGCACAAAATATGAAAATGAGCTTAGTCTCTGTGCTGATTAATTCTAAACTGCACAGGTTTACACCAAGTATGTTTGCTAGATATTTCTTCCCTTTCAATGCTTGGTAGCTAAATAATGAAGAAGTACTTCTAGTTGGTAAATAACAACTCCAGTGCCAAATATTAGTACAGCAGCTGTGACAGTGGTAGAAGTCCACATGGATCAGAAATATCCTTTATTATTACAGAGCAAATAATTTATACTATGTATTACTGCAGAAACACATGCTGCCACACAAAAAATAAAATCAAACACTACCACCAAAATTAATCATCACTAAACTCTCATACTAATTCATGCCAACCATAGTCATAAGCACTGCAGAATAGTTGGTGCTGTGCCACTGCAAAGCAATCAACATTTTGCAAAGAGTAAGAACACCTCCTAGGAAGACATTATCAGTTATTGGTATCTTGGAATATAGCAGATGTCCAAATTTAATCAACCCTATCCACCCTGCACTCATATGGACTAAACCGGATATATGTGTGTAGAAGAATTTGCCCCAAGTGGTGATATAGTCAGTCGTATGTTGTCCTTCTTTAGATATACTTCACAGAAACCACTAGTTTAATGATGGCTTTTGTGGCTCTGTTTCAACTCGACAGACAATTTAAACTGCCACGGTACAATTTATAACCAAGCATAACTGAATTAAGCTGGCATAACTGAATTAAGCTGTTTGACCACACACCAATAAGGATCTAACAATGTTTAGCTCTGTAATGGTTTGGCTTAAAACCACAGGGGAAGACAAAGGAAAAAATAACTCTTTCTCCTATGCCTACATTTTGGCTGGGAGGAGTAGCCAGGTTACCAAGGTTACCTCCTGCCTGGGTCTTTTTCCCATCAGCCCGGGAGACCCAGAAGGAATGCTGGGAAGGGGGCTGGACTATATCTACGTTGGAGAGCACGGTCTCTCTCTCTTTTCCCCNTCTCTTGTCCATTGATAAAACCTAATATCATCCCAAACCAGGACAAGCTCTGAGGAATATTTATTACTCAGCCAACTTTATGACAGAAAATAGCAACAGGATTTGCTCTACTGACCATTAAGTATTTCTAAGTTTTTCCCTTTGTGAAAACATATGCAGATAAATTTAAATCCTGTGCTGTTTGAATGCTGCAATTAGAGACAAGTAATACTTATAACACCAGTACCTGCAATGAAAATTCCAGCCAGGAAGTATTTTCCACTGGGATTTTCATGAAGTTGTTCTTGTCAAGCAACAGTTGTTCTTGTCAATCTTGTTATTTTAATAAAACAAGAACTTTAAAAAAACCCTCACACATCCTTAAAGTTAAAATTCCTAAAGACTGTATTCACATTTTTAGGATTTCTTGGGTTTTTTAGGTAGGCGATGTGCACAACAGAGTTTAAAAATAATCCAAAAGATAAAAGTACCTCAGAAGAAAACAGGCAAAGGATGGTTCAGGATTTGAAAAAAAAACCCAAAACCTTGTCGCAAGAACTCTCTGGTTTCCCATCATTGGACTTTTTATACATTCAACTCAGTGACTTGGAAGAGTCCAGATTTTCCACTTTAAGGTGGCATCAGAGACACTTCGACATGAGGATGTTGGTCAATAACACAAAAAAATTTTCTTATAGACACTTAAGGGACACATGAGCTCTTCAGATCAATTGCCCCTCCGGACTACATATTCCTGAATTAAAATTAAATTATCATTGCTTTAAAATGCGGGTTCTACAAATAATCCAGAAAACTATGATGTTATCTTTTCTTACTATCAAGCTAACTATCAAACATCAGTTGAATTTGTATTTATACCCCATCTGAAGATGGGAAAGTTTAAAGCATTTAACTGCAAGACAAAATTTCAAAACTAAATGAAATTAAATATGTATTCAGATGGATAAAAATATATAACACCATAATATATATATTTCAATGTCCCTATGCTTTATAGATTTTCCAAAAATCCAATTCAATTAGCAACATCAGCACTAGCAATTAGGACTCTGCCAAGAGCATAAGACTTGTATCCAAGTATCTCCACATGTCATCACCATTATGACTGTTCATGTACTTCAAAAGGAAGATTAAAAGCATGATGGAACAGGTTGTTAATGTTTCACATGAAGGTTCTTTTAGTTCATCTGTTTGAACAAAAGTTGATTTTATTGATCCATCACTTCTCTGATTAGTCTGACAAATGAAGCATTGACTTTTGTCTGCATACTTCTGTATGGTATAACACAAATGCATTCATTTAAACAATAATCACAGACAATGACATACTCAGGAAGATATCATTTAGTTTTGCTTATCAGTTTGTTTAGCAAGAGCACATCTTAAGCTCCCAAAAATTAAATACTGCAACACTAAATGACAGAAATGCCTTGTTTTGAAGTACTACAACTTGACCACCTAAATACACTTCAAACAATTTATTTCCAAGTGGCTCTGAAAGCTATAAATTATTTCTTTTTTTTTTCACTTGCAGCAGAAATAAACTGAAGGTCCAAACCAGTTTTAACTTCATTTTCTACTGAATAAGTTGGGTGCATTTTTTTCAAAGCTTATACCAAAAATAACTTTTTTTTTCTCCCAGATACTATGGTCTACATCTTCTAGTTGTTTTTCCTTTTTAATTAATTTTAACTTGCATTAAAAACTATCACCACTATAAAACAAAAGACACGTTACGAATGTCATCTTATAACCTTACAAAAAACCACTAAGGTTTATTAGTTTTACCATATTTTAATACTTTCACTATTTAGATGAAACAAAAGTATGGGAAAAAAACCCCTTGTAAGTATATAAGAAAGATTACTAGAGAAATAATTATATGGTATGAAATTACATTAAACCATTATTCATATGCCCCTGCCCATTGTTTTAGAACTTGTTCCCATTGACTTGAACATTGCAAGGTTAAGACCTAGAAACATACAATTCATGACTATTCTGTTACTATAATATATTCAGATGTAAGTGATAGTTTTTCCCACCTACATAGTTTGAAACAATAACCTTCATATTGTACACAAGTGCAACAAATATCTAAAAGGAGAAACAGCATTTGCCCTCTTGCAATTGAAGAACACTTCTACTGCAGACATTCACCTGGAAATCTCAAATAAAGCAGCCATCAGCTCAGTTATGTAGTCTCCAAATGAAGGAAAAAGCTCGATACTTGGAATTCATTTTTAAACTTGCTCACAACCAAAGGCAACTGCAAAATTCTACATCCTTGTAAAAGACAAAGGCTCTGAACACACTCAGAATTAACCTTCATCAGCTACAAACGCTGTTATTTTACACATACAATCAACTGTGGGAAAAAAGCAAAGTCTAGATTAGGTAGCTATTGCACAGCTAAGAGTCAAAACAGCACCATAAGGGTTTATTTCAGAGTTCTCTGACTCATGTTCCTATAATTATTAGTACGTAAGAGTTTAAGTCATTTTTCCCTTCAGCAACTCCTCTACTAAATGAAGTGAAATTTTGCAACTGAGACATTGCTTGTCTTTCAGTAACAGCATAATGCAGACTAAGCAACAAATTCTTTCCTACTGTGTGCTTTGCAATTACAATTCTTCATTGATACCATAACTCAACACAGTACTAAAAAATAATCAATATTCATCTAGTGCCTGTGGATTAAAACCTTTCCTCCAATCTTGAAATTAAGTAGAAGTTAGCTGGTTTTAGAAGTTATGAAACATACCCAGACAAGGAGCAACAGATTTCTTTTCACTGTTCCACAGTACCCCAGCATTCCAACTATGATGAGGAAACAGCAGACTGCAATCATAACCGGGTGGACCACAGGAAAGTAAGTCAAAATGACAGCCTCCTCCACCCTAAAACCAGTCAGAACCATAATTAAAAAAAAAAAAAAGGCACAATCACACAAAACTGAAAGAGAAGAAAACCATAATATAGCCATTAAAAAGTAGTACATGTGTTCTTTCCATGGCCTTACACATTTCACAGAAATCTCTTCCATGAGTCAAAAGTCAAATGCTGCATTCAGGTATGAGAAAGTAATACATTGTCCAAAATCTCACAGGAGCAAAGGCAGTCTTCCTGCCCTGCACTTGCACAGTATGTAGCACACTGAGGCTCTGTTTCATTGCTAGGACTCATAAGCACTGCTGTAACAAAACTAACAGAATTCCTACATCTCTGGACTGAAAAAAGTATTAAAAGCTAACCAGTAACAAAATATGGTTATATATTGTCTAAGGACCAAAATCTGATCCCTGTCAGAAGAGAAAGGCACAGAACTGAATTTCTACCTTTCCCCCTTTTCTAATTTCAACTAGTACCCGAAATGGTGGCAAAAACCCACACCTTTCAACAAAACAGTAATTAGCTTAACTGAAGGTTTCTTAATTGTACAAATCCTATTTAGGAAACTTGCCATACAAAATGAACAACATATACCCCAATCAGTCACTCTCACAGATTAATAGGTTTAACTAAAGCTTTACCTTGTTTCTGCAGTTAAAGTGAGAACGTTATTCAGGTAGTCTCTCATCCAAGCAGAAACACCTAATACGCTGACGGACATCAACTAAAAAGAAAAGATTAAGTTATTTGTCATGCTTTTAGAACGAATTCCAAGCTCATTCATGATTTGAATATCAATCATTTCTAACACCTTTCACACATTCATTTATCTTGTCCCCAGAACTGTACCTCTATATGCTTAGAGTTGGTTTGTTACGCAAGTACTATGAAGCCAGTGACAATAATCTTCTCTTCCAGTACGCAAAATTAATGTTTGGAACACTTTATCTTCCACCCAGTGATGCTACTGCTGGCTCCTGTTCTACCACTGCATAACATACCACAGAAACAATAGGGAGGGTTTATGCTACTAAAATCAGTGACCTTTTCAGGGCTCACAAGTGATACCATGCTCAGGCACACAGCTAATGAAGAAAATCTGAAGCCCCATACAGGATACAACAGTACTGATGAATTTCTTCTCCTGTGTATCACTTCATCTTGAAGTTGTTATAAAGAACAAGTCAACTGTCTCAAGCCTAACACAATAAAAGCCACTCTGTCCTTAGAGGCTCCTTTGCCTAGAGCATGTCCACAGCAAGCACGTTCTGCCTTTAAAATTTCACAAGAAGTCCCACTGGCTATTCTGCAGGTTCTTCCTGCTCTTCAGATCTGATGTACAAAGTACAGGGACTACCTTGGTTCTGGGTGCTGCCAACAAGAGTCCTGCGTGCCTGGCATGATGCAAGCATAGTCCTGAAAACTAGTCCATGCTACAAGTTTGCCGTGTTCAATCATGTTCTTTATGCTCTGTGGGATCTGTTTGGGCTGGTGTAACAGTAATGTTATGGTTTCAAAACCAGAACGAGGGGTGAAGCGTCGAACCTTTCGTTTTGCTTCCTTTCTTAACCTCTTCTTTTGTTTTTGCCCCTGGGAGCTGTGGAGTGTATGTATTTTGTGTGTGTGTGTTTGTTTATGTGTATGTGCGCAGCCGCGGACATCGGTTCAACCCTTCCCTGGGGCTGTCCCGCAGCGAGAGCCCCCTCCCCCGCCCTGGCTTTTTCTTTGGAAGATACAAGCCCAGAGCTAGAGGGATGAGGAGAACTGGTGCCTTTGGATTTGAAATGGGAACCTTCGGGATTTCAGATGTGGAGTGGCCCCTCTTCTTTCCCCCCCTTCCTCACACCACCACCACCAGAATGCACGTGGAGGATATGGGCGCAGACATCTTGGTGACGTGGCCATCATGGAGGAGTGGAACAGCTTTTGATTGGGAGGCAGCAGTGGGGGTGGGGGTGGGGGTGTCGGCACGGTGTTTGAAAGGGGAGAGGGGATTTTCGACTCTCTCTTGGGTCCGGAAAAAAGGCTGTGGAAACAACAGAGACGGCAAGCTGGGACTGCTATCTAGACACTCTGGTTTTATTTTAACATTTCTTGTTTGTTTTTTTTTTTTTC